>JAYEVD010000829.1:0-121619 GCA_036346405.1 Phyllostachys edulis
CCAAATTCAAATAAGAGTATTAAGTAGCAGCGGAAGCAAGTAAATAAACCAAAATATCCAGCATGGTATGCCCCATAACCCATCGGCAACCGATTGGGAGTTAAATGATAGCATTACTCATTAGCGTCGCCAAAATCGGCGCTAACAAGCTCAACAGAGCTCATACACTTCCTACTTTGAAATTGTAGCAACGGGTTGAGTACAAAGGTACTACATAAGTCTTACACAAATAAAAATTAGTTATGCTAGAGGTTGTTCCAAAGGATGGCTCATATTGGCTTAGTTTTGCAAAAGAGACGCAACAATTTACAACCTACACATACTAATTTTTTTCAAGTGCCATTTCAAAATCAGATTTGAAGTAGAAGTGACGAGGATATAATAATCCTCATTTTATCTTTTATCTATAATTCTTATTATAGGTAAATATGACGTCATGTGGACCCTGAGTATACTCCTTAATATTATGAGGGAAGAGTCTAATGGGTGGTCGTAAGTTCATCTACGACCACCCCCATAGTCGTAAGTTATAGTACGACTATCCCATAGTCGTAAGTCTTGTTACGACTATCCCATAGTCGTAAGTTCTTCTACGACTAGGTCAGCTACGACCACCTTATGATCAAATAAACCTCTGAGACAAGTGGGTCTTATTGATTAAAGGATTCAAACAAGTCATCATCGTTGTTATTCGCAGAGTAATGGCACGTAATACCCCATTATCTCGGTATATAGAACATTGGCGGCGTGGAGGAATTAATACACGGTGATTACTACCAGCGTCTTCACACGGAGGTGATGAGGCCTCTTTACCGGAGTGCTTGCCACTCCTTCACGTACTATAAAAGGCGGCAATCGAGAAAGGAAGGGGAGGGATCGGTGATCGAAACATAAGCACTATCTGTAATAGTCTTAGTTTTTCCCCGATTGTTCAAGTATACACTCAATACCATACACACACAAGAGTAGGGTTGTTATTCTCTCCGGAGAAGGCCGAACTCAGTATAAAAATTCCGTGTCAATCTCTCTGTGATTCTATTCTAGGAGACCCCAGAATCAAACAATCTTTCGTAAGTTCGGTTCTAAAACACCGACGGTTAGGCGCCGACATTAGGGGATCTTCGGTAATCTCTTGTCAACATATTCTCTGTTTTCCAAATCTCATGCGCTCATGGCGGAGAATGGAGCGAGGAGAAGCTGGTTCGACTTGGCGATTCTGCAGACGTCGACATGGATGCGGTTTCGATTATGAGCCAAGTAATGACTCATCCGAATTAATGGTATCGCCTCGGTGATCTTCCCACAGATCCAGGAGACAATACCACTGATGGAGTTGAGGAGGGATCCTTATCCCCCACAACAGTACGTCCGAGAGAGGAATCTACCCTCTCAAAGGACAAGGGTTAATTTGACCAGGACCACACCCAGGTGGACTCACAACACAACGAGAGTTTTTCCTCGAAGTGTTCAAGTCCCCCTGAGACGGTCCGACTTGGTGAGGCAAGCACTGGAAGCCACAATTCCAGAACTTCACCGACATCTGGTGATCATCTCTCTCCGGATGATATCAGAGACAGCGGGATCAAGCATGCTTTTCCTGCAAATTCGACCATCTCTCCACAGGTCACACCGCCGACGGAGCAGTTATAACCGGACTTCCCTACTTGGAGGATTACTCCAAGTCGCCAGATGGTGTCACTCGACTACTCCTCAAGCGGGGAGACCTCGAGCGCAAGTGAGAATCATCAACGGGAGGTCTTCGTCCTTCCCTCGGATCAAGGTCACTCTCCTAGAGACCGAGATGGAGACTCTCCCAGAAAGTCACACACTGCGCCCCCTTGTGGCAATGGCCAGGACACCACCACTGGCGGAAACGACCAACGCCTTCATGAACGCCAGGGAAATCCTCGACATTCTCGCGCTTCATTAAGGCAATCTCAAGAGTCTAACATGGAAAATCTTGAGGCAATTCGAAGGAAGAAGATTGAAGCTCAGAAGAATTTGCCTGGGCGCATTCAATATCAATCAGAGGAAGCTCAGGAGCTCCAGCACATCAACGACTTGCTCGAGAACCCAACTCGAGAGCTCACCCGAGCGCCAGGCTACGACCTCTTCGTTGAAGAGATCGCACAAAAACCGAGTCGATGGCAAAGCTGGAAGCCCCTTGCCGACATCATTCAGGTAGTCGTAGCCATACGACTTCCTCAGCTACCAGTCAATCGAACATATCACCGCGTAGAAATCGGCGCAACAGCAAGTTGCACCGATCTCCTACTCGGAGAAATGTCTCTCGGATGACTGATGATCAACAAGCTCCCCGGAGAGGTGATCGCTCACCACTCCGACATGGAAATCTGCAGCAGCAGATAGACTACGAGGAGTATTCCCCTCGTAGGGCCGAGACCTACTACAAGTCGGGTCAACCTGTCACTGGGTATCGTCGAGTACGACCACCTGGTGATGTCAACCCTTCTTTCCTGCAAAGAAGACGTCAAGAAGTTATTACCGGATGTCGGGCGTTTTCGCCTGACCTTCGAGCAGTTCGCTGGCCTCCTTGTTTTCGACCAGTGAACATGGAGAAATTTGATGGGTCCCAAAATCCCATCGAGTTTCTTCAAATTTATACAACAGCTGTCCGAGCAGCAGGAGGAGGAGAGCTTGTAATGGCAAATTACCTTCCAACTGTACTCGAAGGGTCTGCTCGATCGTGGTTACTAAACCAACCACTCGAGTCGATCTATTCTTGGCAGCATCTCTGCGACCTTCTACTGGCAAATTTTCAAGGCACTTACAATCGCCCTGGAAAGGAGGATGACTTGCACCGGATGCGATAAAACGACAACGAAACCTTGCGCCAATTCATCAAGCGTTTCAGTTAGGTTCGTAATTCAATTCCGGAAGTTTCTGATTCATCTGTCATCAGGGCTTTCAAGCAGGGAGTCCGTAGTAGAAGGATAACAGAGGATATTGCTTTAAATCCTCCTACTTCTGTCACCGAACTCTTCGAAATGGCCGATCGATATGCTACTGCCTCTGAGGCGGTCGAGTGGAACAATACAATAGATCGAGAAGACAATCCATCTCGAGAGCCAGGCGAAATTGGTAAGAAAAAGGATAAGAAAGCAAAAAAAGTCCAAGAACAAGGCAAAGGGTCAAAAGCTCCAAGCCAGCGGTTCCAAGGAGGTATTGGTCGTGAATGATAAAGAGCCACGCACATCAAGCCGCACTCAAGACAGAGGCAAAGGTAAGCATACCGATCGGAAAAATGATAAGCCTAGGTGGTGTCCTTTCCATAAAAGGAAGGACATGACCTTCACGAATCGCCGGTCTTCCAACGAAAGCTGAAGACTACTACAGCGACAAGGACCACTTCCACCCTCGGCGGTAGGTCGGACAAGTGGTCATAAATCTTCAGATGATGAAGAGGAGATGCTGTTCCAGGATCCGCAACACACCATCGAACACATCTACGGGGGATCATCGGCATATGAATCAAAGCGACAGCTCAAGGCTGCTGAACGTGAGGTAAACTCCATAGATCCTCCTCTCGTCAATAAATTACCGAAGTGGTCGGAAGTCACCATTTCTTTCGAGAAGAGTGACTGTCTGATTCCTTCGACTCGACCAGGTCGATACCCAATCGTGGTCGAACCCACCATCAACAATTGTCGGGTCAATCAAGTTTTGGTTGATGGTGGAAGCTCGTTAAATATTTTATTTACGAGTGCCCTGGATGACATGCAAGTACCCAGGACCAAAGTAAGACCGGTACGATACTCTTTCCATGGGATCGTACCGGGATCTTCAGCCAAACCAATTGGTCAAGTTTCTCTTCCTTTAACATTTGGTTCACCAAGTAATTTCAGGACAGAGAAAATCTCCTTTGATGTGGTCGATTTCGATCTGACATATAACGCCATACTCGGACGATTAACTTTGGTAAAATTCCTAATGGCTACTCATTATGGATATCAATGTATTAAGATGCCAGTCCCAAAGGAGTAATCACAATCCATTGTGACAAGAAGATGGCGATACTGCGTGAGTCGATCCCTCGAAATGGTAGGACAAATACCAACTCGAGAAGAAAGTCGACCTTCGACTAGCAAATCGAAGCCTAAAGCCGCACCAAAGCCGAACGATAAAGTCAAAGAGGTTCCTCACGGGCAGGGAGCCCTCGAGGATCGTACGCATCGGGATGCTTCCGACCCCAAATAGGAAGACGCCTCATCACCTTCCTCCGAGCTAACGCAGATGTTTTCGCGTGGCAAGCATCCGACATGCCGGAGTCCCGGGGAGGTGATCAAGCATAAGCTAGCTACTACCGACAAAGTACCAGTAAAACAAAAATTGCGGAGATTTGCCCCGATCGACGAGATGCTATTAAATCGAATTGGATAAGCTACTTCAAGCGGGCTTTATAAGAGGTCAACCACCTGAATGGTTGGCTAACCTGTAATGGTTAGAAAGTCAAACGGCAAATGGGCGTATGTGCGTGAGACTTCTTGATCTTAATAAAGCTTGTCCAAAAGACGATTTTCCTTTACCTCAGATCGATCGGTTGGTTGACTCTCATCGCAGGTTGTGAAATGTTAAGTTTTTAAATGCATATTCGGATACCACCAGATTAATATGTGTCTAGACGATGAAGAAAAGACCGCATTTATTACACCATTTGGTATATTTTGCTATGTCAAAATGCCATTTGGTCTAAAAATGCGGCGCTTCTTTTCAACGCTTGATGCGAGCAACTTTTTCATCTCAATTAGGCGAAATCTAGAAGCCTATGTTGATGATCTAGTTGTCAAAAGCATCAAGAGACTTAATCATATTATTGACCAAGAAGAAACATTCGACAATCTCGAGAAAACATCGCTTAAAACTTAATCGAGAAGTGTGTATTTGGAATCTCTTGAAATTACTTGGATTCCTAGTATCAATACGAGGAATTGAAGCAAATCCCGAAAAGATAAAAGCCATTTTACAAATGCGCCCTCCTACTACACGGAAAGAAGTCGAAACTCACTTTGGGTGCATGGCGGCTTTAAGTCGTTTCATCGCCACGACGGGAGAAAAGGGACTACCTTTCTTTAAACTTCTAAGGAAACACGAAAGTTTTGAGTGGTCGAAAGAAGGCAACGCTGCCTTTGAGGATGTCAAGAGGTACCTTACGAGTGCTCCTATTCTAGTCTCTCCGAGGCCAGAAAAAACGCTCTTAGTTTACTTAGGCGCCACGCCACAGCAAGAAGCGCCTGATGAGTGGTCGAGAACGTGATAATGTACAATCGACCGGTCTACTACGTAAGTGAAGTTTAGCACGGACCTAAGGAGCGTTACCCTCAGTCCAAAAGCTTCTATATGCCCTCCTCATGTCTTTGAGAAGCTGCGGCATTATTTTCAGCACAAACTAGTCAGGTCGCCCGAGTTTCCTTGGGAGCGATCCTCGAGAATAGGAAGCAATGGGCGATGGCAAAATGGTCGGTCGAACTTGGGGAGTTCGACATCCATTTCGTGTCCCGAACGGCGTTAAATCCCAAATCTTGGCGGACTTTGTCGCGAATGGACAAATCTGAACCCGTTCGGGATCCCTATCTGATTCCCACGACCGATTGGGCGATGTACTTTGACGTCGCCACTTTAAGTGGCTCTTGGTGGGGTGGTCTGGTATCTCCTAAGGAGAGACCTTAAAGTATGCCATACAATTAAACTTTCGTGCCACTAACAATGTGGCGAGAATATGAAGGTTTGCTAGCGGTATACGAGTAGCGAAAGCGCTCGATTCGCCGACTACTCGTGAGAGGAGACTCTCAACTAGTCGTGAATCAAGTCGGCAAAAGTACAAGGTGCTCTAACCCGACAATGTCTCGGTACTTATCGAAGTCGTAAGCTAGAAAAGCATTTTTTAGGTTTGAGGCACAATTCATCCCTCGAAAGGATAATTTCTCGAGACCAGCTTGCTCGAATAGCTTCTTCCCGATCTGAAGTACCAAAAGGAGTCTTGGAACAACTCCGAAGCCTTCTCGGTCGACGAGCCGAGACACCTCCTATTGAGACGGCTTCTCTAGAGTACGAGGATACATGGATGGCGCCCATCTATGATTATCTTGAAGGGTTACATGCCAAGATGATCTTGAGGCAGATCGCTTATCCCGAAGGCTAAAATGTACACTTTGGTCGAAGGAGTTCTCTATAAGCGAGGTACTCAAGGGGTGCTCATGCGATGCATTCGCAGAGCGAAGGATTAACACTCCTTCACGACATACATGGTGGCATCTGGAAATCATGCTTCCTCTGAGCGTTGGTCGGCAAAGCTTTTCGACAAAGGTTTTCTTGCCAATGACCCTATACGATGCTAAAGAGTTGGTTAAAAAGTGTGTCGATGCGGCTTCATAGCGAGCAAATACACCAACCAGCTCGGGCATTACAAATAATACCTCTATCTTGGCCTTTTGCAACTTTGGGGTCTTGATATCCTGGGACCATTTCCCAAAGCTCCGTGAGGTTTCGAGTTCCTTTTGTGGCTATTGATCGTTCACAAAATGGATTGAAGCGAACTCGCGGATGGGATAACAACAAGCAAAGCAAACGGTTCATGATGAGAAGCGTAATTACTCGATTTGGAGTTCCAAGTCGAATAATTACAGATAATGGTAAGCAATTTTCGAGCGCAAAATTTCAGGAATTTTGCAACGAGTTGGGTACCAAGTTATGTTATGTACGTGGCCCATCGAGTAATGGGGCAGTTGAACGTGCAAACGGCCAAATAATGAGAGGAATTAAGACTCGAGTCTTCGACCAGCTCATCAAACGCTCGGGGGCTTGGGTACAAGAGTTACCCTCTGTATTATGGGCAGTTCGTACAACTACCAGTCGGGCTACAGGAGAAACACCTTTCTTTCTAGTTTTCGGTGCTGAAGCCATGCTTCCTCCGGAACTAAAGATACGGTCAACACGAGTCGAAACATTCACAGACTTCAACCAGGAACACCTTCGAGCAGATGACATCAACCTACTCGAAGAAAGGAGAAACCAGGCCTTAATCCGTTCAGCAGTCTACCAACAAGCCCTGCGCAGATACTACGATCGTAAAGTCCAACCTCGCAGCCTCGCTGTAGGGGACTTGGTATTGAGGCTCTGCCAATCCAAGTCTAATCGGAATAAACTTTCTCCCAAGTGGGAAGGTCCTTACACAGTGGTCGAAGTTACTCGGCCAGGGTCAGTACGACTAGCAATGGAGGATGGCCAGGTTCTCTTGAATTCTTGGAACATCGACCAGTTACGCAAATTTTATGTGTAACCAACCATTCGGACAATAAAGACTCAGGTTCTTTCTACCTCTATTGTCTTAATTTTTTGAGTAGCGCTTTCATAACCTTTCGACTCTATTCCAAACATCCGGTTTTTCTTTACACTGGTCGAAAGACAGGTAACACCACCGAGTCGAAGCCTCTCCTCTCTGCACGTGGTTCTGCCCACTAGAAGGAGCTTCCTGGTGTCAACTTGTTACTCACTTTTGCTGCCAATACAAAGAGCTCGGGTTATAATTGGTCGAAATGTTTTTTAAGCCAACTCTTTTCACCTTAGTTTATTTTTTCAGTTAATTTGAAAACTACTCTAAGTAGAGCGCACTTTCTCAGATTTGCTTAACCACCTTGGGTGTACTCGTTTCATTCCAACTGGTCGGAGGAAGAGACACATCTAGTCGAAGTTTCTCCTCTCTGCACGTGGTCCTGCCCACTGGAAGGAGCTTCCTAGCTTTGTTCAGTTTCCTACTCTTGCTACCAGGACAGACTCATCGAGTCCACCGGAGAAGGACGAGTAAATATTTTAAAGTCCTCTAGATGTTTGCTTAACTCAAGTTGCCGTTATCGATTTGATTAAACTGGTCGGAGATGTTAACATAACCTAGTCGAAGCCTCTCCTCTCTGCACGTGGTCCTGCCCACTAGAAGGAACTTCCTAGCGTCAATTCGTTACCACTCTTTCGACCAGTGCATGACAATTGAGACCAAAAACTACAAGTTAAACAAACCTCTCTGTTTTCAGAAACCCTTTATAAAGACTATTCACTTAGTTTGTCTAAACAAACTCAGCAAATAGTCGGGGGCTAGGATAATTTGATCTCAATTCTTAGTCTTTATTTCGTTAATTATCTTTTGAGTTACTAACTACTCGACAAGATGATTTGCAGGAGACAAAACTATTTACTTAGTTTTCACAAACTAAGCAAATAGTCGGGGGCTAGGATAAAGTCATTAATTTGACTTCCTTTCTTAGTCTTAAATTCGTTAATTATCTTTTGAGTTACTAACTACTCGACAAGATGATTTGCAGGAAACAAGATGGATTATATATTACATCAACAAAAAATTATTTTTCACAAGTTCATCATAGATTACTCTGAAGAGGGAGAGCCCAACCGCATCTCCTCTGAAACTTTCCGACCAACTGTTTGCATCTCCTCCATCGAGCGTCTTCCTTCGCTTTCAGAAAGCGGTCGAAGTCGGCCAGTGGTTGCACATTAAGGTTGGGGTCATGAGCCTTAAGTTCTGCTAATACATAACTTACTGCAGTTTCGACCGCCTCCTTTATCGATTCAGCTTGGTTGGTCTTCAGAGTGGTCACCAGATCTTGCAAAGTTCTGACTTGATCCCCAATGGTACTTGTGTGAGCAGCTATTGTATCATCCTGAGGAGTCTTTCCCTCACTGTGTAGCTCACCAAGCACATTGTTCAGGAGTGTGATGTTGCCTTAAAGTTTAATCTTCATTGCTTCCCTCTCCTGTTGGGTACGAGTCGAAGCCTCGCGGAGCTTTTTGTTTTCGACCACTTGTTCTGAAGAAAATAAGACTGGTCAAACAAAAATAAACTCCTACAGGAGGAGAAAACAAAAATAATCACGGGTAAAAGAATTTCTTACCCGCTAGTCGAGAATCCAGCTTCTTAACCTCTTCATTATGGGAAGCAACGGTCTCAGCATGCTTTTTCTCCCATGATCTAATATCCTCCACATTCTTCTTTGCAATAAGGATGGTCTGGTTATAAATCACGGCTTTATCCGCGATTTCAGTCTCAAGTTCTCTCAATTTAACGTCCGTTGCTAGAAAAGAAGTGGAAGTGAGAAAAGGAAAATAGCTCAGAAGGATTTGCGGGTAAAGAATTACTTACGATATTCGAAGTTCTCGGTGTCTCAAGGTCTTGATCTTTATTTTTGGACATACAAGTAAGCTCTTGAATGGTCAAGTTTTCTTTAACTTCATTCTCGAGCTTTTTCGTCTCATCTTCTTTTTACGAAAAGAAGCAAGAGTTAGGTAAAGATCAAAGATATAAGGTCTTAAGTTCAAGACTTATCGTTTAATTTTTCCTGCGACTTCATGGTTGCAGAGTTTGCTTCTTTAAGTTTTTTCCGGAGGTCTATTACCTCTTCTCTAAACTTTTTCGACTCCTCTTTTTCATAATCGAGCGAGTCGGCTAAGGTCTTTGCGTCACTGTTTAACCTGCAAAGGATAAAAGTGGACATAAACATGGGTCAATCGGTTGTAAGTTCTTCTACAACCATCGACCTAGTCGTAAGTTTTTCTACGACAAAACTACCTAGTCGTGAGTTTTTCCATGACTAATCCCGTAAGCACTACATAAGTAGTCAAATCCAAAGTGACTATGAATAGCAGTGACTTACCACCTCTCTACCTGTTTGCAGAGTTCCTCTTTTTCCTGTCGCAGCTCTAGAAGTTGTCGATGATATTCACCGACAACAGCGATTTGCTCTATGGCTTTCTGCAAAAGAAAAGACAGTGAGAAACAAGGAAAGACCACATATATAAGTATGCTTGAGTACTTAAATTCATGGTTGACCGAGCAAACATCGAGTAAACCAACTCAGGGATCTTCAGCTTGTCTACCCTCGTGACTTGGTCCCACCAAACCTTCTCAAGACGCTCGTTATCAAAGGTATCCCCTCTATTGGGAATATTGTTGGGATGGGGGACTCGGTCGCGAGATCTGAAAGCAGAAGACCCTACGATGGAAGCAGGCCCAAAGAAGTCAGCGCAGAAGTTGAAATACTCTTCTTCTTCTGATTCTGTAACTTCAGTTTCTCTTTGGGTACCGGGAGGAACGTCTGCAACGATCTCCTTTCCGGCACGGTGGACAGAACCGCCACCATCTTGACCAGAGGCTTCTGCAGCTGCCTCTGTTCTATCCACGACCATCTCGGTTGGTCGTGGCGACCACCTTAGTAGTCGCGGTTGCTTTGGAGCTTTCACGACCATCTCAAGGGTCGCGACTCTTTCTTTGGAGTCTCCACGACCATCTCTGTGGTCACCATTGCTATTTCAGAGGTTGTAGCCGCTACCTTCTTGGGTACAACAGTACCTTAGTGGTTGTTGTAACCACTTGAACGCCACGACTTCCTTTACCACTGGGCCGAGGATGATCCATCGACCACTTCCTTGTTGTCTCTCCAAAGAATGGAGAGGTAGCAATAGGCTTCTCAACGGAAGCATTCTGGAAATTTGAAGGAGTCAGACTAAAACAAAGAAAAGGAAAGCAATTCAGGTTGTGAAAAGGAAAAAGGTAAATGCTGTTCTTACACTTTAGTATATTTCACATACCTCTGCACCTTGGACCTAAACAGGAATTTGGGAGTCACTTTCCCAACGGAAGATTTCTTCTTCTCTACGACCACTTCTGGTCGGAGTTCGAGTTGAAGAATGGGCTTAGCCACGACCACGTCTGGTCGTGGATTTTGAACAGGGACCATCTCTCTGGTCTCCTGACTTCTTGGATGGCCGAGATCAGTCTCGACCACTTCAAGAGCAGCGCTGCCATCAACCATAGGCTCTGCCGGAGCGGTATTGTCCTTCACAAAAGACATAAAATCTTTCCAGATCTCCTTTTCTAGGTGCTTGACAAAACCCGGGGTGGCAGAAACTGCGAAAGATTTTTTGTCATAATAGAAGGGTACCTTGGCCTTGCGAGGTTTGCGCTTAAGAGGTTCAGCTGCTTCGACCTCCTCAGCTTCAGCTGCTTCAGCCTCGGCTTCAACTACGGCTATGTCTGCCACAGGCTTTGCAGAGGATCTGGTCGAAGGGCTAGAACTCGAGCTTGCTCCTCCCTTGTCAGCGGCTCTTGTAAGTCGACGTCTCTTGGACGGAGGAGCTGAGCCTTTGTCCTTTGTCAACCCTGCACCGATGGTTATCAGTGCAGCTTCTTCGTCGTCCCGACGATTTTCCATGCCTACTTCTGTAAAACAAAACAGAAAAAGAAGAATTACTAACTGGTCGTAAGATCTGCTACGACCAGTATCAAGTCGTAAGTTTTTCTACGACCTTTCTCAATAGTAAGATTTCCTACAGATCCACGACTAAGTTGTAAGTTTTTTTCTACAACATTTCTCTAGTCGTAAGTTCTTTCTCGACTATAAAGTCCTAAAAATAAAATCAACTCTTGATTACCTTTAGGCGAACCATCCTTTCCTCTCATGGATACGATCGCAAGGATTTTAGGAACCGCCACACTAAGTGGCGGAGACTTCTCACAAGCGAGTTTGACTCGGCGTCAATCTCCATTGGTGAAATATCTGTTCAAACAGATAAAGGCATCCTTTAAAACAACTTTGCGAGAAAGACCAAACCGAGAGCTAAGTCAAAATTCACTTACCCTCGTTGTAGTCCCCTGGTCAAGTTCTGTTTGCCCGAGTATCTCCACATAGGAGATGCTCGTTTCTTCAAGGACTAATTAGGCGTGTGATGAAATCTTTCACCACATGCCATCCGGTTAGCCCTTCCTTCTTCAAGTCCTTGATAGCTTGAATATAAGGGCAATCCGGTGATATCTTGAGTCGAATCCATGAAGATTTCTTTTCATTGACCTTCCCCACTAAAGAGAGGCTGTCTTCCGAGGTGACTTTCGATAAAACCACCTCTTCCTCCATCCCGACCCACGAGGACGGGTGAAACTCTGAATATACTCCCTCGACTTCCGTCGTGAGAGCTTGAGACCACAACTTCCAAAGCAATCCCGGCTTGCCGAGACATTCCATAGTAATATTGGAAAAGCTCTAGGTCCGCCGGAATTCCCAGGTACGCCTCGCACAGATATACAAAAACGCTCAACATGGTGATGGAGTTAGGACCAAGGTTCACTAACTCCACCCCAAAATCTTTCGAGCACAATGGTGAAAGGGGTGAGCAGTGATGAAGGCCACACTCACAATAAGCCTGGAAGACGGGAATTTGCCCATTCTCCCCCGACGGCCAATGCTGCCCAATTGTCGGAAGCCATTTCACGAGAGTCTTCTCTGGAATCTTCCCGGCGACGACTAGGGCTTGAATCTTCGCTGCATCCATCTCCGACTCTTCCCACTCAGAGAATTTCCTAGCCATCTCTCTCGGAAACAGGAGATTTTGAGTTGAAAAAGAGGGCACGATGGTAGTTGCGGCGGAGAAGGCAAGAACGACTCGGCGGCGGAGAAGGCGAGAGCTTGAAGAAACGGCGAGGAGCAATTTGGGGAAAAGTAAGATTTTAGGTTTAACCCCGGTGAGTATTTATAACCGCGTACTTGAATTTGGAGGCATGACATTCAAAGGTCGCCGCCGTCTGGGAACCGCTTCAGAACAGGCTAGCAGGCGTCGTTTGAGATTCCCAGTGTGTCCGTTCGAGAAATTCAGGTTTGCGTTTACACCTCAAGCGAAATTACTTCCTTGGTTAGATCTTGTCAACCAAAGGAAATGATAATCGGAAAGTTCTTTCTTCCGATCACTACACTACGACCACTTTATGATCGTAGAAATGCTTTTACGACTACTTGATAGTCGTAGGTAATTTTCTTGACCAAGCACATTTCTGGTCAAAGTAGTATACAATCGAAGAGTTTTTCCTTCGATTATTTTCTACGATCCTCTCGTGATCGTAAGATCATCTATAACTCCTTTACCAAGTAAGTTGCTTTCACTTGAAGCTGGGGGGCTAGATGACGAGGATATAATAATCCTCATTTTATCTTTTATCTATAATTCTTATTATAGGTAAATATGACGTCATGTGGACCCTGAGTATACTCCTTAATATTATGAGGGAAGAGTCTAATGGGTGGTCGTAAGTTCATCTACAACCACCCCCATAGTCGTAAGTTATACTACGACTATCCCATAGTCGTAAGTCTTGTTACGACTATCCCATAGTCGTAAGTTCTTCTACGACTAGGTCCTTCGACCACCTTATGATCAAATAAACCTCTGAGACAAGTGGGTCTTATTGATTAAAGGATTCAAACGATCATCATATCGTTGTTATTCTCGCAGAGTAATGGCACGTAATACCCCATTATCTACGGTATATAGTCATTGAGCGGCGTGGAGAATTAATACACGGTGATTACTACCAGCGTCGCTGATTACGGAGGTGATGAGGCGCCGTTTTACGGAGTCGCGGTTGATCCGCTGGTATCATGGCGGTTGTCCGATTGTATTGTGAGTTTCGCCATTTTGGTGATTTGAGTTTTGGGATAGGTCATATCGGTGTGTTCATGCATATGTGTTGCATATTGCATGTTTGAGCTAACGTTAGGTCAAGTTGTGAAGAACTTGTTCGGTTTCGTGTTTCTTGTGCGTGTGGCTGCAGGGCGTCGAGTGGAGTCGTGGCGAGACACGGTGGATGGACTAGGCGCAGTGGCGCCGAGGTCGAAGCAGTCGAGGATGTGTCAAGACGGCGTGGACTCGAGGTGGTTGCGGCGGCTTGAGACAAGGGCGCTTGAAGCTTCCGGAAGGTGCGAAGAGGCGAATCGGAAGTCGCAAAAGTCAGCACTGGCGGGAGCGAGCTCCGTTGGACTTAAGCGGGCGAACGGGAGAGACCCGTTAGCCAAGGCTATATAAAGGATTGGAGGGCTGCATGCCCTCTTGAGCACTTGAAAAGGAATTAGGGTTTGCTAGAGTCAAAAGAGTCTTTAGTGGCTGTTTTGCTTTAGGCTTTAGTGGTTGAGGGTTGTTGGTGGAGGCAGTGGGTGCTCCCTGCTTGTCCCCTTCGTTGCTTCCCTCCTCAAGAATGGATGAGTGTGTGTTCTTGAGGTTTGAGAGTGGGAGAGGATGAGATGAAAGCTTGTAATCATTCCTCTTGTATCAATCATGTATCTCTCTTCCTCTAGATCAATATGAGATGGTGTTTGTTTCATATTTGAGCTCTCTGTCATTTCTTTCTTCGATGACCTCTTTTTGAAGATTTCTTGATCCTTTGTCTCTCTGGTTGTTTCTTGCCCCAATCTACCTTGCTATGACGTGTGGGAATACATCTAGGGTGATCTAGATCATCAATCATCCACGAGCAAGTGATTAGATTAAGTTTTGTTTTTGCGGTTTTGAACCCACCTTCGTTCAAATGCAAAAGGATAGGAACCTTGGCATGGATCTATGAAATCGTTGCTTGGAATAGGTTCCTAATATCTTGAGGAAGGTGTGGTTCAATTTTGGTCAAGTTTGGCGCGTAGATCAAAAGTTACGTTGATTTTCGTTTTGAAACCCGGCGGATTTTGCTGTTCGGGACAATCGGATGAACCGGGCTTAACATCTGCGGTTGTCGGATGCGGTACAACCGCCGCTTCTAACGGTTGTCTGGGACTGCGGTACAACCGCCGCTTACTCGCGGTTGTACCGATTGTCTGATTTGTTCGAGAACTTCTGTTTTTGTTTGCTGCTTTGTGGGGTGAGAGTGGATTCAACATAAGACTTCCTCTGTGCTTAATCTTTGATCTTCATAGCTCTCATAGCTATTGGAGTGATTTACAAGTTGAATCCATTCTTTGCGAAAAAGATTAGGTGCTCCTATTCACCCCCTCTAGTCGCCTTCAGGTCCTTCAATTGGTATCGAGCGGTTAGCTCTTTTCAATAGATCTTAACGGTCTCAAGAGCCGTGGCGATGGACAAGTACTCGACCAAGCCGCCCGTTTTGATGGCATCGATTACCCTACGGAAGAGCGAATGGAGACATACATCCGGGCCGGTATGCCATCTGGCGAAAGGTCAAGGTTCGATTATTTGTTCTGCCGATGAGAACATCAATGCCGGAACATGGTTGATGTTGAGGCGAATGCAAAGGCAAGGAACATCATCATCCGGGTTTGAGTCGTAGTGAGTTTGACCGCATATCTCACTGTCGTCCGCCTCGATATCGGGTGACCCTCGGCGATACCATGAGGCACCACCCAGATCAAGGCGGTTCGACAGGACCGGTTCAAACGAGAATACAACAAATTTGAGATGCTTCTTTGGTGAGTCCCTAGATGAGTGCTTCATGCGTTTTCACAAGATCTTGAGCAACCTCCGAGCGGTCGGTCTCACATACCCGACTTCGGACAATGCTCGTCGATGCTCACGGCACTCGTCTGCGTGTTTGGGAGATGAAAGTGACCACCATCAAAGACACGACAGACCTCTCGACCGACTCTTGATGCAGCGTACTCGCGCCTCAAGACTCACGAGATTGAGCGTTGTCTCTCGTCGGTCGAAGTCACGGTCGATGGCCTTAGTCACCAATCCGATTTCTTCTTAGGGCTTTCTTCGATTCTTCTTGCGGTTTCTCCTTGTCGCTCTCGTGACATAGCGATGATCGATTAGAGCAACTTATGGATGAGCGACTTGCCCTCCTTGCTCGAAGATTCTCCCACGCTTACAAAGGGAGGAGGGACAGAAGAGAGGAGGACCCGTGATTTGCTTCGAGTGTGGTGGCCCCAACCACATCCGAGCAAACCGCCTAAATGGAGAAGGGCAAAAACGACTACGGCGGTTCGGGCAAAACGACTACACCGACAAGAACCGCAACAAGAAGCCTCCGGCTCGGGCCTTGACAAGAAGAAGTTCGCAACTTTGGCAAAGCCAAGAAGCTCTTCCACCGCGTCCTCACCGCCGACGACCTCGACCTCGGCGAGGTGGAGGGATGGAGCGACGATGACGGGACGGGTGACCAAGAGCCCAAGGATGGCGGCGGCGACTTCTCGGCATGTGCTTCATGGCCCTCGAGGCGAACTTCGATGACAATGAGCTGTACTCGACACAGACGAGGTAGATCCACCTCTGAACAGCTCAATCATGCTTTTCTTAAGCTAGGAGGTTTTCATGCTAAAGCTAAGGCTAGGTGTCTTTGAGTTAGAGAAGGAAATAGATAGTGTCACTAGAGATTATTGCTCTTACATCTGCTCCTTCTAGTGATGATTGTGATACATGCTCGCTTTCTTTGGTTGATATGGAGAAGTTAAGGACCTCACATGATAGTGTGTCCTCAGAACTTGATAGTGTTAAGGTGGAGAATGTTAGTGCGCTTCTTTGAGTTAGAGTTGAGTAGGATGGTCATTACCCTACTTATTCTTGATGAGACTACTTCTCCCACCTCATGTGAGGGTAAGGACATTCTTTGCTAGAGGATCTTATGCCATGCTCCTTGATGCACGAGTCTTGTGAAAATTGCAATAACTTGAAGATGAACTTAAAGCAGGCAGATCATAAAATTCTTTGAACTACAAGCTTCTTTACTTGAGCCAATTGTTTCATGCTTGAACTGTCCTAAGTTAAGCTGCTTGAACTTGAGGTCGTCTCCAAACAGTTTCAAGATATGATTGATCATGAAAGGAAGTTGGCTCGGTTTGCTTCTAAGGACCTGTTAGCTCACCATGCATTAAGTGTAACAAACTAAAATCTGACTTGATTGCTTTGGATGAGAAATGTGTGAAGCTAACTAAGGATCTTCTAGAGAAGCCACATTGTGCTTGCAATATGATTGTGGAGAAGGGGGAGAAGCCCCAGGGTAAGGATGAGACGCTTAGCAACGTGAACCAACTGGCTAGCGATGGGAGTGTCCCTTGAGTCGGTGTGCTTGCACAAGCCATTCTTCCCTCTCGCTTTGGTTCTTCTTTTGCTCCTTACCTCTGCTGTCTCTTCTTCCCCCTGCTCTTCTTGCACCTCTCTCTTTCGGGAGTGTCAGTACCTTATGAACACTCTCGAGAGATTTGTAGGAGGCAAGAAGAAGCTCAATCTTATTCTAGACCAATCTAAGATCTGCAGATTTAATCAGGGTCTAGGATATGACTTCTCTGAGGACATGAGGAAGCATCCACTGCCGTGCTCGGACCCATAGCACAGTGTGATCGAGGTCGAGCCGGGGACCGAGAAAGTCCATTTCAAGTCGGCGGGCTATGTCGAGGATTTCGACAAGAAGGTAATTTCACATCTTTGCTTCTACCTCTCGAAGGTGAAGTATCACCGCACCTTCGTCGGAAGGATGGACACGGTCGATCGATGCTTGGTAGCGCCAAGATCGCGCGTAGAGACCATGTTGAGTCTCTTAGGCGCATTCAGGGTCGGCCCCAGACCTTGAGTGCACCTAAGACCAACACGAGGTCTAGGCTTGGTTCTTCTGATGGGTTTGTGCAGCATCGAGGACTTGGTTTTTCCGAGTTTTCTGGTTTTCGTCCTCATGCTGCTTTCAGTCGTGACTTCCGCCGTCCTGAGGGTAGATCTCGTTTTCCCCATCGAGATAGCTACTCGCGGCGTGTTCAGTCTGTTGCAGGTGCTCCGACTCGCTCCTTCGTAGCAGTCGGACTCAGCAACAGCTTCGGGTCTGCTCTTAGACCTTCTGCTGTGAGTGACAGAGAGCGTAGGGTAGATAGAGGTCAGTCGGGCTTGACTACTTCATCTGCTCGACGTGTTACTCAGTATTGGGTGCCAAAATCATTGTTGATTTATCGATCTTGAGACTTTACTCTGTTTGACTCGAGTTCGCGGGTAGGGAAGGAGAAGGTTTGGCTTGTAGACTCGGTTGTTCTCGTCATATGACCGGAGACTCCGTTGGTTCTCTTCCTAGCCAGCGCTCCGGTGATGAGGCGATCACCTTGAGACGCTTCGTCTGCAGGCGCGTCATCGCCAAAAGTCTTGTCGCGTATTAATGCTTCTTTTATTCTTAAGGATGTTGCCTTGGTTAGTAAGCTGCGGTACAATTTGCTTTCGGTTTCTCGACTTCTTGATGGCGGTTTCGAGGTGAGCTTTAAGAAAAACAATTGCAAAATTCTTGATTCTTGGGTAGTCCGGTTTGCGGGATTTCTCGTTATGGGAGGATCTTTCGTGCTGATTTCTCGATTCTTGGTGATCCTCTCCGGTGTTTAGTTATACGAGTCCCGCGATCTCTCTTTACGGCATAGGAGACTTGGTCATATTGGATTTGACCATTTGACCCGAGTTAGCGACCATGATCTCATTAAGTGGTCCGCGAAACTCAAGATGGTCAAAGATCTTGTTTGCACTCCATGCCCAAGACACGGCAAGATGGTTGCCGCTTCTCATCCTCCGGTCCACGATTACTATGACCGATGCACGAGACAATTTGCTCCACATGGACTGAGTTGGACCCATTTCGAGTCTTGATCGGCGGGAGGAAGTGGTATGTTCTTGTTGTGGTCGATGACTTCTCGAGGTACTCTTGGGTGTTTTCTTAGCCTCGAAGGGCGAGACATTTACACATTTCGAGGTCTTTTAGTAGGCTTTCTGTTGAGCTTCCGGTGCCCTCGAGCGATCCTTGATGACAATGGCACGGAGTTCAAGAATTCCTACTTTGAGAGTTTCTGTAGTGAGGCAGTGTAGAGCACCGATTCTCTTCTCCATCGTCCCTCGGCAAAATGGCGTTGTGGAAAGGAAGAACCGTACCTTAGTCGAGATGGCGGGCGATGCTTGATGAGTACTCTACACCGAGGAAGTTTTGGGTGAAGCCATTGCAGCTGCGTGCCATGTTTGAATCGAGTTTTTCTTGGGCACTCTTGCATCGCACTTCTTATGAGTGAGATCTGGCGAAAGCCAGCGTCTCTCATTTTCGTGTGTTTGGTTGCAAGTGCTTTATTTTGAAGTCCGGGAACCTAGATAAGTTCGAGTCACGTTCTGTGGCGGTATCTTTCTAGGCTACTCGACTTCTTGGCGGGCTTATGAGGGTGCAGGCTGAGTCTAGCAAAATGGTAGAGACTGCGAGGTGACTTTTGACGAGGCGGTCAGGGACTAGGCGGATATCTCGAGTTCTTTAGAGCGATCGAGACCATCTTTGAGGATGATGAGGATGATGGAGATGACGGTTGTCTACGATCCTGTCCTCATCCACTCCTTGAGGTCCGTCTTCCACCGCACCTCGAGGTGATCGACCCTGCCTTACGCTTCCTCTGGAGCTAGTGGCTCTGTTCCTACCTCGTCGGCTCATGAGGTAGAGGCCACTTCTTCATCTCTCCCGGGACCTCCTAGACACTTCGAAAGTTCATCCTTGAGGCGAGATCATTGGAGATCTTTTCGAGCGTGTTACCCGCTCAAAATCGCTTATCTCAATTTTGTCTCCATTCGCCTTCATTGCCTCTTTTGAGCCCAAAGATGTTTCTCATGCTTTATCGATGAGTCATGGGTCAATGCCATGCATGAGGAGCTAGAAAATTTCGAGAGGAACAAGGTGCAGTCGCTTGTTGAGCCCCCACGAGGCCACAATATCATTGGAACCAAGTGGGTGTTCAAGAACAAGCAGTGAGGATGGGGTAATCATCCGAAACAAGGCGAGATTGGTAGCTCGGGGTTTTCGAGTTGAGGTCTAGACTTTGAGGAGACCTTTGCCCTCAGAGCTCGACTTGAAGCCATTAGAATCTGCTTGCCTTTGCGGCTTCTAAGGGTTTCAAGCTTTACCAGATGGGCGTGAAGAGTGCCTTCCTCAATGGCCTTATTGAGGAGGAAGTCTCGTCAAGCGACCTCGAGTTTCGAGAACCCCAAATACCCTAACCATGTTTTCAAGCTTTCAATGTTGTATGGACTTAAGCGGGCTCCCAGAGCTTGGTATGAGAGGCTTAAGTCCTACTTGATAAGTCATGGTTTTGGGATGGGTAAAGTTGACAAGACCTTGTTCATCGCCGGCATGGCATTGACCTTCTTTCGTCGGATCTATGTCGATGACATTATCTTTGGCGGCTCTTCCCATACTCTGGTTTCCCGGTTCTCGGATGTCATGAGCACCGAGTTTGAGATGAGTATGATGGGTGAGTTGACCTTCTTCCTTGGCTTCCAAATCAAGCGGACTCGGGAGGTACATTTCTTCATCAAGGAAAGTACACTCGTGACCTCTGAGCAACCGACATGAGTGATGGTAAGCTGTGTCGACTCCCATGGCTTCTACCGCCTATCTTGACCCAGATGAGGATGGCGAGCGCTTGATCAAAAGGAGTATCGCGGCATGATTGGCTCCCTCTTGTACCTCAACGCCTCGAGACCGGACATACATTTTTACGTGTGTTTGTGCGCTCGTTTCGAGCTTCTCCTCGCGTTTCTCACCGCTTGGTGATGAAGCGCATCTTCGGTACCTTGAGCTACCATTGACTATGGTATCGGTACTCTTCCTCATCTGTCTTTCCTTGAGAGCCTTTTGGATCTGAGCACTTATTTGGTCAGGATAGATAGGAAGAGCACTTCTGGCACCTGCCAATTTCTTGGCACTTCTCTTGTTTCCTGGTCTTCAAGGAAGCGATGCAGTGTTGCTGATCCACCGCAGAGGCGAGTATGCGTTCTTTGCTGACGATTCTTTGTAGTCAAGTGCTCTGGATGGCCGACCTGCGGGACTTTGGGTTAGTTATCGACAGTGTTCCACTCTTTTGTGATAACACTTCTGCGATTAACATTGCCAAGAACCCAGTGCAGCATTCCCGGACCAAGCACATCGATATTCGTTTCCACTTCCTTAGAGACCATGTAGAGAAGGGCGATATAGTGCTCCAGTTTGTGGAGAGTGACCACCAGTTGGCTGACATTTTCACCAAGCCATTGGATAGTTCGAGGTTTTCACTCTGCTGAGGAGAGCTTGGGGTGGTTTGTCCTTATGGATTTGTAGTGAGGGGAGCTTTGGGTTTCTTGCTCTACTATATTATTTATGCTCTTGCTCCTTCTTTGTTGCATTGCATTTTGGGTGCATTTGGGATTAGTCCTCCTAGCATAGATTAGAGTGCTTCTTTTGTCTAGTTGTTTAGATTTCTGCTCTTATCTTGTGATTCTAGGATGCTGCTTATTAGCTGTTACTTATCTCACTAGGTTGAGCTCACTCACTTCTTGTAGGTTCTAGCGAGGGTTGGGCCACCCTCGGGTAGACAGGGTACGTGTTTGCTCCTAGGTGTGTTAAGTGGGCAGTTGATAGTCCTAGAGTCATATGGGGTAGATGAGAGTCAGTCTGAGCCATAGTATTCTCTATATCTTATCTATGCTTTAAGGACTGCCTGTTTTATGTTTTCTTTGCCAGCTTCTCGATTTATTGTTTTGGTTCAAGGGGAGTTCTTTTGGGAGCTTCTGGAGCTTAATATTGAGTTAACTCAACTTGAACTAAAAGTTGCATCTAATGTTGAGGGGGAGCTGGATCTTCTGCATTTCTAGCATTCTGCATTGTAATATAACTACATTGAGCCTTGATTATTATCCTGCTATGACATGTTTACAATGCTTTACACCTTGCCATGACTTGTGCTTATTTGCTAGATTTATCATGACTTCATATGTGTAGCCTAGCTTTTGCCATGATAAGTTAATTAAAATTGCTCAACTTAAACTAAAACTTGTCATGTTAGCACTCGAGATTAGTCTTTCTTGAGCTATCCTTTTATGATTCATGCCATGTCAAATAAATTTGGGTAGAGTGATGAATCTATATTGAGCCTTAGATTGATTTGTTTTAGTCTCTTGATGATGCATGAGTTAGTACAACTTGTTAAAAGGCAAAAAAAAAAAAAAAAAAAAAGATCTCTTTTGTGCGAAAAAACTGATCTCACCAATTCTCTCCTATGAGACGGCTTGCCATTGCACTTGGCATGAACTTAGGGGGAGTTTTGGGTGACCTAGACTATCTTCTTAAGCTTCTCGCTTGGAGTAGTCGCATAAGGCTTGAGGTCTAGCACATGATAAAATAAAAATCTGGTTGTCAACAACCTTGAATTTCAAAGAAAATATATCATTTGTGCTCAAATTTGCTTAAAGCTATCAAAAGAATCAAATACCTAACCAATGTTTCAATCTTGAGCTTATAGCACTCTATTTGGTCTCAATTTAAGCTTCTTAGTTCCGCTTAGCTTATTGACATGGCCTGTATCATCCTTGGATATCTCTAGCGAGACTTTGCTCATTGATGACTTGACTTGCTCACATAATGTACCTCATTTTCAGATTGTCATCTATGTGTTCTAGCTAGCTTATACATATCTTGTCATGATCTAGGTAGCGTTTTATTGAGTTATGGCTTGGTGTATTACATGTTGGTCATTATGGATAATTCTCATGGCTCAAAATGCTTAAATAAACACACTTGACCATTTTCATCCATTAACATGTCATATTCTCTCTATTGCATCTTGATCGTTTATTGCCAAAAGGGGAGAATAGAAGAAAAAGTCTGTTGGGAGCAGTTTAGAGCTTTGGAGATCAATTTGCTCTTTCGGTTGTTGCTCTAGCGTTCATACATCGACATGGTCATTAGCTTCATTTCATTTCTTGGACCATGTTGGTTTCTTCAAACTCAAACTCTTCTTAAAAGCTTTTTACGAGTTTGTCAATATACTCATCAAGGGGAGATTGAGAGACCATGTGGAGGTCGTCCGTGTGAGTGATGGGTAATTGACAAAGGTTTTAGGTCGATCGAGTTTGGTTTGTGTGGTCGGACCATGTCGTTCTTGCAGTTCCGCAGCGTTTGCGTGAAGTCAATCGAAATTTGTCGGGATAATCGAACGATCGGCGTGTTATGGGCGATGCGACCATGGCGGTTATACCGATTGGTAAATGGCGGTTGAAGAATTCGAGAGAAGTTGTTTTTTGAGTTCGGTCTTCATTGGAAATCGAACGACCGCGAGTATTGGAGCTGATACGGCCGAGTGCGGTTGATCCGTGGTATCATGGCGGTTGTCTGGATTGTATTGTGAGTTCGGCCATTTTGGTGATTTGAGTTTTGGGATAGGTCATATCCGGTGTGTTCATGCATATGTGTTGCATATTGCATGTTTGAGCTAACGTTAGGTCAAGTTGTGAAGAACTTGTTCCGGTTTCGTGTTTCTTATGCGTGTGGCTGCGGGGCGTCGAGTGGAGTCGTGGCGAGACACGGTGGATTGGACTAAGCGCAGTGGCGCCGAGGTCGAACGGTCGGGATGTGTCGAAGGCAGCGTGGACTCGAGGTGGTTGCGGCGTCGGCGAGACAAGGGGCTGAAGCTTCGGAAGGTCTGAAAGGCGAATCGGAAGTCGCAAAGGCACTGGCGGGAGCGGGCTCCGTTGGACTTAGCGGGCGTAACGGGGAGGAGACCCGTTAGCCAAGGCTATATAAAGGATTGGAGGGGCTGCATGCCCTCTTGAGCACTTGAAAAGGAATTAGGGTTTGCTAGAGTCAAAAGAGTCTTTAGTGGCTGTTTTTGCTTTAGGCTTTAGTGGTTGAGGGTTGTTGGTGGAGGCAGTGGGTGCTCCCTGCTTGTCCCCTTCGTTGCTTCCCTCCTCAAGAATGGATGAGTGTGTGTTCTTGAGGTTTGAGAGTGGGAGAGGATGAGATGAAAGCTTGTAATCATTCCTCTTGTATCAATCATGTATCTCTCTTCCTCTAGATCAATATGAGATGGTGTTTGTTTCATATTTGAGCTCTCTGTCATTTCTTTCTTCGATGACCTCTTTTGAAGATTTCTTGATCCTTTGTCTCTCTGGTTGTTTCTTGCCCCAATCTACCTTGCTATGGCGTGTGGGAATACATCTAGGGTGATCTAGATCATCAATCATCCACGAGCAAGTGATTAGATTAAGTTTTGTTTTTGTCGGGTTTTGAACCCACCTTCGTTCAAATGCAAAAGGATAGGAACCTTGGCATGGATCTATGAAATCGTTGCTTGGAATAGGTTCCTAATATCTTGAGGAAGGTGTGGTTCAATTTTGGTCAAGTTTGGCGCGTAGATCAAAAGTTACGTTGATTTTCGTTTTGAAACCGGCGGATTTTGCTGTTCGGGACAATCGGATGAACCGGGCTTAACAACTGCGGTTATCGGACTGCGGTACAACCGCCGTTCTAGCGGTTGTGCGGTACAACCGCCGTTTACTAATGGTTGTACCGATTGTCTGATTTGTTCGAACTTCTGTTTTTGTTTCTTTGAAATTTGTGGGGGTGAGAGTGGATTCAACATAAGACTTCCTCGTGCTTAATCTTTGATCTTCATAGCTCTCATAGCTATTGGAGTGATTTACAAGTTGAATCCATTCTTTGCGAAAAAGATTAGGTGCTCTATTCACCCCCTCTAGTCGCCTTTCCGGTCCTTCAAGCGCCACTCCTTCACGTACTATAAAAGCGGCAATCGAGAGAAAGGAAGGGGAGGGATCGGTGATCGAAACATAAGCACTATCTGTAATAGTCTTAGTTTTTCCCGATTGTTCGATATACACTCAATACCATACACACACAGAGTAGGGTTGTTATTCTCTCGAGAGAAGGCCGAACACTGTATAAAAATTCCGTGTCAATCTCTCTGCGTGATTCTATTCTAGGAGACCCCGAATCAAACAATCTTTACGTAAGTTCGGTTCTAAAACACCGACAAGAAGTAAAGCATGTGAATAAGTAGTAAATTGAGTAACAAATGAACCATACAAAAGACAAAGTGGCTGTCCACTTTGATACAACAACAACATGAACATCCCATTCATGGCGATACCAAGTTATAACCACAATTTTAATTTCAAGTCTAACAATAGCGACCACAAACTCAAGCGATGCGTCCATACCGCGGACACGACTATTCGAATAGATTTATACCTGCAGGGTGTACTACTTACCCACACGACTTGATTAGCCCGTAAGCCTCCAGATGCCTCCGAATATAGCATACTTCCTATGGTATGCGGCCGGTAAATCAAGATATGGTCATTTTAGCAAGAAGATCCTATTGGGCTAAGTCCATAAAACCACGGGCTCCTAGGTAACATAAGGCGTCCGGTCTATATGCCCTATCGGCCCATAAGGAAAACATAGGGCGTCACGGTCCCATGCCTTTATAATTCCACAACCGTGGGACCTAACACAACAAAATCTTCCCCTACTTAACCATACATCACCCATATACGCGTGTGATAGCACGAGTTTTGTGAACCGTAGGTACCCAAAGTTCGGTCCTCAATTGTCCAGACAAGACAAGCCACAACCCAAAGTGTGCACGAAGGCACCCTCCATAACCAACCACTTGTCCAGACCAAAAGCTCATTTAAAATGACAAAATTTAATTCATAAAACAGATACGAAGATCTGAAACAAAAGTATAAATTAAAAGTTGTGTGTATCCCATAATTGTCGGGTTATTCCGACAATCATACCGTTCTAGACTTGCATGGCTAAGCAAACCCGAACATAATATAATTCACACAATCCTATCTTAAGCATTTCAGTACTGGAATAATTCATGGATAACCACAATGACAAGGTAATAGGATGTATCTAACTATTCATCACAAAAATAGCGACATTATCAAAATAGCATGCAAGCAATTATCATTGCACTAACTTAACAAAACTGGGATCAAATATGATGCAAAATAAAGTTCAAATGATGCTTGCCTTGCTGGGAGTTCAGTTGCTCACTCTCGGTTACGTACTCAATTACTTCCGGCAACTCGGAATCTATAGAAAGGCGATATCGAATAAACATCGAGAAAAGCCGAAAAATTCAAATTGCTCAAAAATACATGAATTTTCTACAGTAGCTAGATGATGATTTTATATTAATTTAGGTGAAAGAATTATTCCATTTGGACTTAGAATGTGAGAGTTATGAAGGTTTGAAAATTAGTTTTCAGGGAATTACAAATTAATTCAATTCGGTTACTGTTCACTTAATTTAATTATTTGGCCAAAATTTGTAGAGCAGTGGTGAGGATGAGGATTATATGGATGGATAGAGAATATTAATATAAGACCAAAATAACTTGGTTCATCCTATTTGGAGTTTTTATGAAATAGTTATGAATTTTTAAAGTTAAAAGCATTTTTAGTGCAAAAATAATTGTATTCCGAATTTTTCCAAATCATTTAATAATTTTTGCACACATGCTAACCTAGACTCTATCATGACAATTCTATTCCATTTAATTCCTAAGGAAAACATCTATCGGCAAATCTAATATTCTCATGATCATTGACTTAACCGATTCTGCGGTGTTGAATCCATCACATGCTTAACACTCTTTGATCATGTTCTCATATCTTGATCTAAATCCCATACTAACCTTCAGTAAGGAATAATCAAGGTAGTCAATTCAACAAATAATTTTCGGACTCATAAACTTCCATCTACACAATCCATCTAGTAGTCATATGAAGTCCACCAAGTGATAAGCATATGACCATGACTAAATCTATCAATTTCTATTTACTAGACTAATTAAGTTAATACTAAATATTCAACTCTACTAGCTTCACCTTGGCAAGACAATCGTATACACCAAAATTTCCACCGATCGAGATTTATTTGACTTACCGACACCTAATGATCTTTATAATTTAATAGCACATCCAACATTTAATAGTTCACTAATGGATTAACTTACATTCATTTCATCGGACTAGTCATGTACACATCTACCAATCCAATCACATATATGCTCCTACGATCGACTAATAATTATTTATCTACTAATCCAATATAGAGTACAATTCCACCGACTCAGCACATGGGACTTACCCACTAAGTGCATTCGTATCTACCAACATACATCACATGAACACGTCTACGCATAAATAAGACATAACCGGAGAATTATACCGGTCTTAAGCTATCAAACAATTTTTATATTTAAACATGCATAAAAATATGCTATG
The DNA here is from genome assembly GCA_036346405.1 of Phyllostachys edulis. Taxonomy (NCBI): domain Eukaryota; kingdom Viridiplantae; phylum Streptophyta; class Magnoliopsida; order Poales; family Poaceae; genus Phyllostachys; species Phyllostachys edulis. The sequence goes on from JAYEVD010000829.1 coordinate 26,858, forward strand.
CTTATGACTAATATGCAACATGCACGACTAATATCAAAGCACGGTAACAAAAATAATACTAAAGGTTTTACCGCAACGCTAGACGTGCGAATCGCCACCGGATGACGTCTTCTCGGCTCCATGTCCACGTCCACCGTAGTCGTTGCTGTTTCCGCGACCTCTCGGCCTCCACCGAGCTTGTCCACGTCCCGCTCCGCATCGGCGCTGTCGCTCTCGACCGCACCCACAGAGCCGCCTTGCCGACGCCGCGCTCAAGCACGATACGCCATACCGCTCGCCTCGCTCGGGCCGCCGTGCTGCTGCTCCTTGGTCGCATGCATGTGCCGCCAGCCAGTCATGCTCAGGCCGCGCTCTAGAGCACGCTGGTTCGCCGCGTCGCCAAGCCGCTGCTCCCAACCGGTGCCTCCACCTCGTGCTGCAGCGTCTTGGTTTTGTTCGCAGCATCCGTGCACCACTGAGCCGCTGGACAGCGCCACCCTACGTCACGTCGGTCGTGCCTCGGGCTGCTGCTCCACCAGGCTGTCGTTGTGTCGCCCGAGTCGCTGCATGGACAGCATGCATGCATGGCAACTCCGCCAAGCTACCGCGCGGCCAGCTCCTCCATGCCTCGCAGCTCATGGCACCTCGGCGTTGTCGCTCTCGGATGACGCAGTGTTGTTGCTCGCTGGCCGCCACCGCGTGCATGCGCCCACAGCCGCGCCCCCGCCGCCTTGCCGTCGCCTAGCTGCTCCACTCGCCCGGCTTGGTGCTGCTCCTGTTGCATGCTCGGCTGCTGCCGCTGGCCATGGAGCTGCTGCCGACTCTTGTAGTGGACGAAGTACACGAAGGCTGGAGAAATGAAGATGCACATGAGGATGAAGAAAACCATCCAAATGATGCTCAGGATGGACTACATGCTGCTATTAGCTAGTCCACTGCTACTTCCTCCCCTTTCTCTCAAACCGGCTCAAATGTCACTGCATGTGAAATCTAATGGGAGGAAGGGAATGCTTAGGTGACGAGGAAGGTGTAGGTATGACATGCATCACTTGGTTCTCAGTTTTTGATTTGCATCCTGAGGAGAGAAGTGAGGGAGTTGGAAGGAGTTCTTGCTGTTCTTGTTTTGGAAAGAAGAAAATTACAGAGAGAAGAAAAAAGGGAGAAAGGCTGTTTTGGGGAAGAAGTGGTGTGAGGAGGCAGTGGGATGTAGTGAGTTTGGTTGGACCAAAAAGGAATCGGCAGTGGCATGTGACTAGGTTGTGTTCAGCTGTGCACAAGAAATGGACAGAGGGGTGAGGATTTGAGATGTGTGGTTGTGTGTTGCTCGGTTGGGGGAGAAAAGAAAAGTTGGGCAGTGGGTGGATGGTGCTGCAAAAGGAGGAAAGGCAGAGGGAGAAGTGAGTCCGGCTGGGCATCAAAGAAATGAGTGGTGCTTGTTCGGTTGTGCAGAAAATAAAATTCGAGTGAACAGTGTTCGAATTGGAGAAAAACAAATAGCAGCGAGGAGTTCGATAATTTTTAGATATAGTTGCCTAGCTCCAAAAATCACGAAATTTTTATGGAAGGTTCCTGACATAATGTTGATGCTTAGGTAAAAATTTTAGGAATTTATCCAGAGTGTGTTGCTCTCTAAAAATCTTTGAAGTTCCTGTTTGTGTGGAAGATGAATAGCAGTACAGTTCTTCCTCTTTTCTTCGGCTCGCTCCAGTGACCTTGCATGCGCGAACTAAACGCTAAAATGGAAAGCTCTCGAGATGACGATCGCAACGGTAAAACATGCATTGTCGGATTCTCGATTTTTTGTGGGGATCGCGAAGAGAGAAGTTAAGGGAAAAGAATGGGCATGCAGGTGTTTCATCTGCTACTTCTTTTAGTCTGTTTACGAATTCACTCAAACTGCCATGCATGCGAAAATTTACGAATTCACTCAAACTGCCATGCATGCGAAAATAAATCACAGAAATAGGTTGGTCGTGCGATGATGATCGTGGTGGTATGACATGCATGGCTTGGTTTTGAGTTTTTGGACGAGATTTGAAAGAAAGAAGCGAAAGGAGTTAGCAGGGAAGGAAAAAGGGAGATGACCGGAAAAGATGGAACACGCAGGCGTTTAACTTGCAGTCGGTCGAGTCGGAAAATAAAACGACGATACTAATGCATGCATCATGGTATGATTTTTGAAATGCATGTGAAAATAAGATATCAATACAATTAATTTTAATTTTAATAATATATATACTTTTAACATAGTCTTTCAAACAATTTTTTTTAATAAAATGCAACCTTTTAATTAATTCAATTTGATTCTTAAGGCAACATTTTGATTAAACACTGGAAAAAATTTAAAACATAATCAAAAATTTAATATATCACCAAATTAAATAATAACATCCGGATTCTAAAAATCGGGATGTTACAGCTGCAGTCCGACCAAGAGTATGGGAGCGTGGCACGCAGGCTCCATCTCCCTCTTCATGTGCATGCCTGCATGAACGCTCCCTTAGTAGTTGCTGCAGCCGCATATGCTCCCTCCAGCCGCATGGATGTTCCCTCCAGCCTCATACCTAATTATACAAAAAAAAACACTAGCATTAGGTAGTATATTATTCTCATCAATAGAATGAAATGCATTAAGAAACAAATTCACCTGTTTATTTAAAAGCTTGGCTCGTGCTCTAGTCACTGGACCTTCCAGTGCTTCTTGAACACTTGGAGAATTTGAAGAGGCACACGACATGGGAGTGGGATGTCCTCATCATCCTCCCCCTCTTGAAAAGGAGTCGTCCTCGACTCTGTATTGTCTTGCCCAAAAAATGGTGATAAATCAGCAACATTAAAAGTAGTACTTACCGCATAGTCGTCTCCCGGAAGCTCAATCTTGAAAGCATTATCGTTGATTTTGGCAAGCACTTTAAAAGAACCATCACCTCGGGGCATCAATTTTGATTTAAGCCTCTCTGGAAAGCATTCTTTGCGAAGATAAACCCATACTAAATCACCTGGTTCGAATATCATTTTATTTCTAGTTTTGTTAGCTTTGGACGCATAAGAACGTACCTTCGCCTCAATTACCTCTTTAGTCTTTTCATGAAGTTTCTTTACAAAATCAGCACGCGTGGAGGCTTCCATATTAGCACGTTCTTGTAATGGAAGTGGTAGCAAATCAAGTGGTGTGATTGGTTTGAAGCCATACACTACCTCGAATGGACACAATTGAGTAGTAGAATGCACCGCCCAATTATAAGCAAATTCCACATGCGGCAGACAGTCCTCCCACTCTTTTAGGTTCTTTTTAATCATTGTCCGCAGCAACATGGAGAGTGTACGGTTCACCACCTCCGTTTATCCATCAGTTTGTGGGTGACAAGTTGTCGAAAAGAGTAACTTTGTTCCAAGCTTAGCCCACAAAGTCTTCCAGAAATAGCTCATAAACTTCACATCACGATCGGAAACAATGGTGCGAGGCACACCATGCAATCTCACAATTTCCCTAAAAAACAAGTCAGCTACATACGACGTATCGTCGCTCCTATGACAAGGAATAAAGTATGCCATCTTAGAAAACCTATCCACAACTACAAAAACCGAATCCCTTCCCCTCTTAGTCCTAGGCAATCCCAAAACAAAGTCCATGCTAATATCTTCCCAAGGAGCACTAGGAACTGGAAGTGGAGTATACAAACCATGTGGATTAAGTTTCGATTTAGCTTTATGGCATGTGATACATCATTGAACAAACCTCTCGACGTCACGTCGCATCCTGGGCCAATAGAAGTGATCGGCCAGCATCATGTATGTTTTCTCTCTCCCAAAATGTCCCATCAATCCACACGCATGAGATTCACTCGCTTGATAACAAACGCATGCAGCGAACACGGAACACATAGTTTGTTAGCACGAAAGAGAAACCCATCATGAATATGGTATTTATCCCATCCTTTCCCATCTTTTCATTTAGAATATGGTACGGAATATTCTTGGTCGGAAGCATATAAATCTTTCAAACTTTCTAATCCAGGTACCTTTACTTCCAATTGAGTTAAAAGCACATTCTTTCTAGACAATGCATCAGCTACTACATTCTCTTTGCCTTTCTTGTATTTAATAATGTAGGAAAAAGTCTCAATAAATTCAACCCACTTAGCATGTCTACGATTCAGTTTAGCTTGACCTTTCAAGTATTTCAAAGCTTCCTGATCAGAATGAATGATAAATTCTTTTGGCCAAAGATAATGTTGCCAAGTCTCTAAAGCACGCACAAGAGCATATAATTCTTTGTCATAAACAGGATAATTCAATTGTGCACCGCTAAGTTTCTCACTAAAGTATGCCACAGACTTTCTTTCTTGTATCAAAACACCACCAATACCTATTCCACTAGCATCACATTCAATCTCAAAAGTTTTAGTGAAATCAGGGAAAACAAGCAATGGTGCTTTAGTCATACGTCGCTCCAATTCTGCAAAGGATTTATCTTGTGATTCTCCCCATTCAAAAGCAACACCCTTTTTAGTTAATTCATTTAATGGGGCAGCAATGGTGCTAAAATCTTTCACAAAATGTCGATAAAAATCAGCAAGCCCTTGAAAGCTACGAATTTGACTAACATTGACAGGAGTAGGCCAATTTCGAATAGCTTCAACTTTAGAGTCATCTACTTCAATTCCATGAGCTGAAACAACATAGCCTAAGAACACCACTTTGTTTGTGCAAAAAGTACACTTCTCAAGATTAGCATACAATTGTTCAGTTCTTAGCACTTCTAGCACTTGTTTAACGTGTTTAACATGTTCTTCCAATGAGCGGCTATATATCAAGATGTCATCAAAATAGACTACCACAAATTTGCTAATGAAGTGTCTCAAAACATGGTTCATTAAGCGCATAAATGTACTAGGAGCATTAGATAAACCAAAAGGCATCACTAACCATTCATACAAGCCAAATTTTGTTTTAAAAGTTGTTTTCCACTCATCACCATGTTTCATTCTAATTTGATGGTATCCACCATGCAAATCAATCTTAGAAAAGATAGTAGAGCCACTCAATTCATCAAGCATATCATCTAACCTAGGAATAGGATGACGATACCGAATAGTAATATTGTTGATAGCTCTACAGTCTACGCACATTCTCCATGTACCATCTTTCTTAGGAACAAGAATGACAGGAACGGCATAAGGACTAAGACTTTCGCGTACATACCCTTTTTCCATGAGCACTTGCACTTGCCGCTGAATTTCTTTTGTCTCCTCCGGGTTTGTGCGGTACGGCGGCCGGTTGGGAAGTGGAGCTCCCGGTACCAAGTCAATTTGATGTTCGATGCCTCGAATGGGTGGTAAACCAGTGGGTACTTCCTCCGGAAAGACATCCTCATATGCCTGCAAAACTTGAGAAACCACACTAGGAAGAGAGGTTAAGTCATTAGTAGAAAGCAAAACATCTTTGTACAACAATACAAAGGGCATCAAAGTGGGATCATCTCTCTTCTCTTTCAAATCAGATTTAGTGGCTATCATGACTAACTTTTTCTCTCCCTCATTCTTTCTTTTTCCATTCAGTTTTAACTTGTGGCTCTCACTCACCTTTTGTGGAATCACACTCTTTTGCTCCTTCCCTCTCTCATTCTCTACTTTCACCTCAACCTTTTGAATGTGATCGTGCACAATTTGAGAAGGAGTCAAAGGCCGTAATGTTATTTTTTTGTTATTCCACATAAACTTATATTGATTTGTTCTACCATCATGAATCACAGATCTATCATATTGCCATGGTCTTCCTAAAAGTAAGTGACAGACATCCATGGAAACAACATCACACTCCACAGTATCTCGGTAATTCCCAATCAGAAAACTAACATCAACAGTGTATCCAACATTCATAGAGCCATCATTATTCAACCATTGAATTTGATATGGATGTGGATGTTTCTTGTATTTCAACCCTAGTTTAGTGAAAAGTTCTTTACTAGCTAAATTGTGGCAACTACCACCATCAATAATAACTTTGCAACACTTACCATCTTTACTCACACGAGCTCTTGTTTGGAAAAGATTGCTTATTTGCTCATGAGTCTGTTTTGCTTGCACACTCAACACTGTCGGTGTACACACAAGGATCGGACCAGCCTCGGGGTCACAAAAACCATCTTCATGCGCCTCCTCCCCTTGTCCTTCCTCATGTACAACACCAGATCTTCCAAAATTAGCAAGGGCCTCACCTTCCTCCTCGCTAGTAAAGTCATACTCTCCATTCTCCAATAGCAACATAACCTTGTTATTTGGACAATCCTTTTGCATATGACCTCGTCCAAGGCATTTAAAGCATTGGATGGCACTACTTCTTGCTGTAGAACCCACGGATGACGAGGTAGAAGGTGCTAGACTTCTCTTGGCTATGGGTGTTGTTGCATTTTTTTCTGCCTAGTGTAGCACTGGTACTAGGAGCAAAACTTCCACTAGATTGATTAGTTTTAAAAGAATTGAAATGGGATGTGGGTTTACCTCCTGTAGGTACTAAACGGGGTGTGTATGATGATGTTCTTGTTGCTCTCATATCTTGTTGCACTTGCCTTTCAGCCTTGGTTGCTTGATGCACCAACTCCACCATGTTGTTGTAGGGCTGAAATTCAGTGATGCGCTTGATGGGAGGGTGCAAACCAGCAAGGAAGCGAGCCATTGTTTGTTCTTCTTGCTCAAATATATTAGCTCGAATCATGGCCATCTCCATCTCTTTATAATAGTCCTCCACCGTGAGAGTTCCTTGCTTCATGTGCTGCAATTTGTCAAATAAATCACGTTTGTAATGTTTAGGGACAAACCTCGCTCTCATGTGATAATGAGCGCATATTTATCAAATTCAAGTGCAGCCATGTGTATTTTCTTTTCTTCGGAGTAATTGTGCATACGGAACACCTTGTCCACCTTGAGCTCCCAAGTGAGGTAATCTTCGGGGTCATGTATACCTGAAAATGTTGGCATAGTAAATTTAAGCTTACCAAATTTCTCTTCATTAGGTCTGACGAGGATATAATAATCCTCATTTTATCTTTTATCTATAATTCTTATTATGGGTAAATATAATGTCATATGGTCCCTAAGTATACCCCTTAATGTTATAAGGGAGGAGCCTACTAGGTGGTCGTAAGTCCTTCTACGACCACCCCCACAGTCGTAAGTTATGCTACGACTACCCCATAGTCATAAGTATTGCTACGACTACCTCATGGTCGTAAGTTCTTCTACGACCAGGTCACCTACGACCACCTTATGATCAATTAAACCTATAGACAACTGGGTCCAATTGATTAAGGAATTCAAATGGTCAATATACGCTGTTATTCTGCGAAGTAATAGCACGTAATGCTCCATTATCCCTGATATATAGCTGTTAGGTGACATGGAGGAATTAATACGCCGGTGATTATTGCCAACATGCGCCCGTTACAGAATGTGATGAGGCGCCGCTTCACCTGGAGAAACTACCACTCCTTCACGTACTATATAAAGGCGGCAATCAGAGAAGGAAAGGGGCGATCGAATCGGGCCATCAGGAAGACAAGCACTATCATCTGTAATCGTCTTAGTTTTTCTCCTGATTGTTCAGAATACACTCAATACCATACACACACAGGAGTAGGGTTGTTATTCTCTTCGGAGAAGGCCTGAACCTGTATAAAAATCCCCGTGTCAATCTCTCTGCGTGATTCCATTCTAGGAGACCCCCCGAATCAAACAATCTTTACGTAAGATCGGTTCTAAAACACCGACAAGGTCGTTCATTGCCGTAGCGATGTCGGCGGTGGTATCCATCATCGTAGTGGTACAAGTCGTCGTCGTCGAAGTGAGGTGCTCCCCCACCTCGGCCTCCAGGCCCACGGCCCCTCCCGGGTACTTGGGCGCCTCCCCCACCTCTTCTCCCAGGTGGAGGTGGCCGTATGGCTTGTGCCACCACACGATCTTGCCGTTGTCGAGCATCCTGGGCAACTCGTGCGGCGACCTCTTCATCTCGCGGAGGTATGTGAGCCGGTAGATGCACACTATCTTCTTCTTGTTGTTGACGAAATGCCCGTACAACATCATTCACGATGCCTGTACGCAACACATTCATTTGTTGATTGAGGTCAATGCGGAAATCCTGCATGTCCGCCCTGAGTTCTTCCCCTATTGCAGTGGTGCCAGCTATAAATTCTTGTTGCAATGTAGTTCTCAATGCCTGATGCTGGAAGCAAGTCACTGAGGCATTAAGATCAACCTCATGCTCCTCACCATAGTTGTCTTCTTCACCTGACATGGTTAGATTGTGCGAAAGAAAACACAGACAGCAAGAGTGTATATGGATGATTAGTCAAAAGCACTCAATCTCTCCTTTCTCTCCCAAGTAAAGTTCTTACCCTTTCGAAGTGAATTAAGGCCAAAAGAAACTTACACTTGGTGGAAGCTACAATAGCAAAGTGATGATCAAGCGAATTTAAGAGTGTTCACAATTGCACAACAACGGTTATTTGGTGGAGCTTGGTATGGAGGTGTATATCCTAGCAATATGAAATTCTTGATGTTGTAAAGCTAAGTAATAATCCAAGCTAGAATATTTTGCCTAAGTGCTGATCCAAAAGGTTTAAGTGAAGTATATGAACACACACGCAAAGATTAATGTGACTCAATGCAAACAAAGGAATGAGCTAGTGAGATACAATCTGAAATTAAGATAAAAACTAGCTCGTTTTGCACCAAGTACTAGGAGAGACGCTAGCCAATTGCAATAATATGAAATGTAAGGGCACAAGATTGCTCAAAGAAATTAAATACACAATCTGAAATTTATGAACTAAGGTTATCCTTTTCCCAAGTTTCGGCCAATATCTTCTTTTCTTTCTTTCCTTTCTTTTCTTTTTTTTTCTTTCATTTTTTTTACTTCACAGCCACGTGTTTTTTTTACTTATGGCTTGTCTCTTTTTCTTTCTTTCTCTTTTTTTTTGGCCGAAACTAGGGTTTAAGGTTCCCTCACACGAGTTCTAATTTTCAGCGAGTGCAAATAATTCAATGAACAACCCTAAGCAATTATCAAATACTAGTCTCAAAGATGAAAGGAAAAAGCAGTAAACTTTTTTTTTCATGCACTGTTCACAGCTCGCGGTACTGTAGCAAGTTTCGCACTGTAGCAGACGCGAACTATCGGATGGTTCGGTACTGCAGCTGCGAATTCGATAGTTGCCGCGAATTAATGGCCGGACGGTACTGTAGCAGCCCCGACTACTGTAGTGGCGTGCTACTGTAGCGCTTTGGTACTGTAGCAGTGCGGGAATCACTGTGGCAATTGCGCACTGTAGCATGTGAGTCCCTGCCGCGACGCGCACAGATCGGCCCTTTTTTTGTGATTCGATAGGTTCAAGAACCAACAATTTTTTTAGAGTTTTGGTTGAACACAAAGATTAAGCAATGCAAAAGAACACTACGATCAGCACTAAACAAAAATTCTAATGAATTAAAACCTAACTAAACTCACAGGAAATAACAGATGCAAAAACTAGGGTTTGGAATTTTTGTGTTGCAATTTTCGGTTTATGGACTCTGGGTATTAAGAACAACAATAAAAATCAATCTAATCTAGGGATAAGCAATCCTACCGAGTCAACCACGCTCTGATACCAGATGATACGGGGTCGCCCGATCTTCTCGATGTAGGATCAAGATACTCACGTGTAGCCTCTCGAATCGTAGTGATCCTCCGTTGCCAATGCAAGAACGAACACTCTTTAATTCGCAAGAACACACGTGCCAGACTTCACAACCACCAAGCGAAGCCCTATCGCACTCCCAATTCCCAGCGGAAAGGTTGAACGATCTTGATTTAGATGAACTATCAATTTCCCCTCATGATGAATTGTTCACCATGGAAGAACTCTCAAGCAAAAAGCAATCTATTCATCTCAAAATATCTGGTCTGTCCCTTTACATGAAGCGGCGGCTGCTACTTAAGGGTATCCGCCCCTATGCATAGCAGGCCTTGGGCCGGTTTTTTTCTAGTCAGTCATGGGACCGAGTGGCTTTCTGTTTGGTGACCTTAGTACATGGTTGGTTCGGTAGTACATGGTTGGTTTGGTAATAAAAAAGGATCACACTTTCTATTACATGGCCGCAGTCCGACCAAGAGTATGGGGCGTGCACGCATGAGCTCCATCTCCTCTTCATGTGCATGCTGCATGAGCGCTCCCTTAGTAGTTCTTTGCTGACCGCATATGCTCCCTCGGCCGCATGGATGCTCCCTCGAGCCTCATACCTAATTATACACAAAACACTAGCATTAGGTAGTATATTATTCTCATCAATAGAATGAAATGCATTAAGAAACAAATTCACCTGTTTATTTAAAAGCTTGGCTCGTGCTCTAGTCACTGGACCTTCCAGTGCTTCTTGAACACTTGGAGAATTTGAAGAGGTACACGACATGGGAGTGGTAGGGATGTCCTCATCAGGTAGGCTACGATAGCAACAATTCAAAATTTCTACCACGTAAACCAGGAAGCCAAGAAAGAAGATGATCACAGATCGTTACCACTAGACGCACAGAGCAGCGGAAGAAGAGTTGAAGTAGCCTGGTCCAACGTAGAGCGCGTCGATGTAGTAGTCGTAGTCGATCATCCAACGTCGAGTACGTTGACGTCTCCTCCAGCACCTCTGCAATTCCTTGTAAAGATCGCAAATCGTCCTCAAGCACAACAGCAATCGCAGTAGCGCCTCTACGGTATCCACACGTCCAGGGAAGGAACAATCGTACGCCGGTGTGCTAGCACCAAGTCGCACGACAGAGCTCTCAGGAAGATGGCGGCTAGGGTTTCGGTAGAGCAACTCACGTCAACTCGTCTTTTCCCAACAGCCTCATGCATCTCCTTATATAGTGCCCGTGACGGATCCTATCCGAACACTCTTTACGAATCGTATTCGTACTGGTTTGTTCCAACCCGTTAAGTGTGTGACCCGTTAGATTCATGCGTAGTTCAGTTGTGACTCAGAAACCCTTTCCGACCACGAGTCGTAGTGGTTCCTAGCAAGACATAACGATTCCCGAATACACACAAATAATATCGAACGAACCTTAATGCAATATAATCTACGACTAGGTCCTCACCACTTACGACCAGGTCCCATCTATATACGACCAGTTCATATTTGGTCACGACCAGTTCGTAACTCCTTACGACTAGGTTTCGACCACTCTGTGATTACGTTCGACTAGTCTACGACCAGCTCGTATCTCCATATGACCAGTCTGTAACTAGTCGAACTAAGCGACTTACTCATGTATTCTCCCTTTGTCTCACGATATCTGGTTGAACTCCAGGTGAGATATTGTGTCATCCATGGACTGTTCAATACTTTCTCGATCGAGTATCGGATAACCTTATGTGGTCAAACTCTTCGACCACCAGTGGCATGGCCATGCACTTTCTTTATCCGACCACTTGAGGGCGGCGACATCTCTCTGTTATGTTAGGAGGGCAAATTCCATATCGACCGGTCACATCCCTCCGCATGTTTCATAGCATACCCAAAGCTACCTTTATAACTACCCGATTCTGAGTAGCGTTTGGCAACCCCTAAAGTGCTATTACACATGTAGGAAACCATCTTGACCGCATGTCTAAGGATTATACATCATCATTGCTTGAGACCAACTAACGACACATAGAATCATAACAATCTCAATAGTGTTTCAAGGTGGGTCTTATCCAACACCATATTCTCCAACATGTGTCCACATTATTGATTCGATATCTCTATATCGATGGCCGGTGAAACATGGTCATCAATCAATAAATGTGCTGGTCGACAGAGTCACTAGTGTTCCGACTAATGACATTCGACCAGGGATATATTTAGAACGACATCATCATAAGTTAAAAAAGTTTCACCAACAAGTCACATACTCATTTAATCTTCATAACTGATGATTCATTCAAGGAACAAGATAACATATTATCAAATATTGTGAACACAACGAAATATAATCATCTCTATGATTGCCTCTAGGGCATATTTCCAACAGCGTGGTGGGTGGGGGCGACGGAAAAGCGTCTAGAGGTGGTGGCATGACAACGTGGAGGACGACCACATCGGAGAAGAAGTCGACATTCGCTTTATTGACTGGTTACTGGTGTTCATGGTGTAGAACCAACAAAATTATTACCAAACTTTTAGGTCCATTGAAAAGGGAGTTAATTTATAGGTTTTAATAGAAAAAAGACCCACTATTGAAACAAGGTTGTTGTGCGGTGTCTACACACACTCCTCATTTTCTCTTGAGTCAAATTGAAAACAGAGAAAGCCACCCACTCGCATTCACTGCCCCCCCCCCTCGCTATGGTTGTCCATCATTCATGAGCTCTTGTCAACTCAACGGCCAACCAAATAACTTACTCGAACCATGTCGGCCATCCCATTCAAGTGAACCATCCCATCTAGTTCAACCTCATTTCTAAACCAAACACACCCTAAGTCGAGGGACTAGGTGAACCATAAAAGCTAACTATTCAAATATTGAAGCAATCTATTGTGAGAAAAGTATTGTGTAAGCTATATAATATATACGAAGTAAATTTAAGAAAAGCCAATGTTTTATTGTCATAGTTGCAAAAAAAAAACCTTTAGGTTTCTTGGCTAGTGTTACTTAACCTCAAGTTTTCTAGCCAAAGGTTTGACAAACCATGCTCTAATAAAAATCGTAGCTCACCATTGTTGGGATAAAGGTTGATGGTGGAGGGAAGCTCTACGACAGATCCTCTTGTTGGAAACTTGTTGGAGACAACAGGGATGACCGGAGGCAATAACATATTTAGTTAGGGTAGGGTTTTGTGATAGCTTATGATCGCAAAAATCCGGTGTTACAAGCTACTAGTAAAGAAGCATGTTGTTTTCTTCAATTTCCTAGTGTGTTTATGAAGTTTGCTCAAATATATATTATTGGCTAGACTTCTTCATGCGCAGCCCCGTCCGATTTTTTGGGCTTGGCCCTGATTTTCATCAGCCTAAAGCCCAAGAAAACTAATAAAAATATTATTTTATTCATGTAAAAAAATATTAAAGCAAATATTTTATTCAAAAAAATTTAAGATTAAAATTTTATTCACAAAAAAGGATTTTTCAGACTTTGTCGGGCTTACCTATGTTGGGTCAGCCCGGCTCTGGCCTAGCCATTCCAAACTGGGATTTTCTGGGCCTGTTTGTTTCACTGTTTTTTTAAAGCGGCTTCGGCTCTGCTCTGAGGCTTTCGTCATGAGCTAAGCAATTTGAGCATTTCGATTTGGTGTTTGGCTGTTTGGCTTTTAGGTAGGCTGGCTGCAACTTCTGATATGTGAAATGTCTAAAATGCCCTTGAAGGCAGTAATGGCTTGTTTGATGCAGTTTAACACAATTAACAACATTTAATGACATTTAACAACATTTAACAATATTTAACGACAATTAGCCTGAACATCCATACATCTGAACAATTATAGCCTCAACATCCACACATCTGAACAATTATAGCCTGAACATTCATACATCTGAACTATTTTTAGATCTCCCATTTCCTCCCAAAATCAACCAACAACAAGCATGGATCTGCTCAACCGTACCTTGCAACTGGTGCTTGGGCGGTGAGGACGACCGAGGAAGGCAGCGCTTGGGCTCGGCAGCGGACACGAGGCAGAGGCGATGGGAGAGGCAGAGGCGGAGGCTGAGGGGGGAGTCGGAGGTCGGGCTGGCGCCGGTGGGAGGAGGCCAGGGGCGGCGGCGGGCGAAGGAGGCGCAGGGCGGCGCCGGAGCTCGACATGAGCGAGCGGAGTTGGCGCACGGTGAACACGGCTCGGGGCGCTAACCCTAGCGAGGATGGTGCCGGGGGAGGAGGGCCCTCGGAGTTGGTCCCCGCCAGCGCGACGACGAGGAGGGAGGGAGGAGGGCATGGCGCGGGAGGAGGAGGTCCAGATCTGGATCTGGGGGGCGCCAGCGCGGGGGAGGAGGAAGGAGGACACGGCGACGTGGGAGGAGGACGACTATGCGGCGGCACGGTAGGAGGAGAGGAGGACGGAGGCGGGGCACCGGCGCCGGGCGAGGAGGAGAACGAGGGAGGACGGGAGCGCGCAGGGGGAGGAGCGTGCGAGGGAGGAGGGAGCCGAGCGGGCGTGCGAGGGAGCTGACGGGGTTTTTATGGAATGGCATTCGGCGGGTAAATAACTTCGAACTTGAGGGGTAAATATGGAACGGGGGTTACGGGAAGCGACGGGGAGCCTCTCCCGACCGACTTCCAGCTTCCTGCTTCTGAACGTTGGGAGGGCAAAGCGCTTTAGGGAAAAGCTGCTTCTTGCAGCGAATCATTTGGAATGGCTTCTGACTTTTCTGGCCAAAAATCGAAAACCGAAGCCGTTCCAAACACCCCTCCGTACCACCAGAAGCCCGGAGCCGGAGGGCCCGGACTGGCCGATGTTTGAACAGTTTCAATTGCCATAGCAACGGAAAGAACTAGACTTCTCCGCACTTCCCGTGACGTCACTGTTCGGCCCTCCCCTCCCGCGCCTCTCGCGCGCTCTCTCCCGGCGCCTCGGCGGCTGCCTTCTACCCACCGGCAACCACCATCCCCAGCATCCCACTCCAGGACGCTTGCAAGCGGCGCACACAAAGTCACACCTTGGACGTGTACCATCTTCTCTTTTCCTCCACCTCTCTGTTGCTTCCACCTCTCCTTGAGGTCGGCTATGTCCCGCCGCTTCCTCCCCGTCGACGGATCCCGCTCGAAGTTGGAGCGCGTTATCCAGGACCGTCTGGAGCGCGTTATCCAAGACCGATTCATGCGGAGACATTGGCGCCCAGCATGCACACCGCCTGTTCGACCAATTCTCTGCAGCAAGCGGGGCCGCCTCGATTAGCGCCATCAACCGCCTCCTCACCGTCGTAGCTCGCGATGGCCTTCGCCATCTTCCTCTTCAACCGACGCTCGAGCCGGCTCCAAGAAGGTGGCTCTCGATATATGCACCTCTGACATCCTCCTCCTTTGCTGCTGCTGTATGGGCCGCTTGGACCTCGGTTTAGCCTCCTACGGCCACGTCATTAAGATGGGTGGAGGGTGGACGCCATCGTATTCACTCCTATGCTCAAGGGCCTCTCTGGCGAGAAGAGGACGAGCGACAATTGACATAGCGCTCGGCGAATGCCCGAGTTAATTGACGCCCAATGTCTTCTCCTACACCATTCTTCTCAAGGGCTCTGCAATGAGGGAAGAGCCAAGAGGCACTAGATTCGCTCCACTTGATGGTCTGCCGACGGAGGCAAATTGCCCACTGATGTGGTGTCGTATAGCACCGTCATTGATGGCTTCTTTAAAGAGGGTCATGTGGACAAAGTTCTGACCTATTTCGTGAAATCTTTGGATCGAGGATTTCGCCGAATGTCGTGGCTTACAACTCTATCATTTCGGACTATGCAAGGCTCAAGCAATGGATAGGTGCGAGGGGTCCTTCAACAGATGTTTGATAACGGTGTTATCTGGGATAACACCACATATACTTGTCTCGATTCATGGATATTGCTCATCGGACGGTGGAAAGAAAGTGTTAGAATTTTGAAAAAAAATGTGCGAGATGGTCTTGAACCGGATGTTGTTACTTATAACTTCGTGATGGACTATCTATGCAAGAACGGAAGTCATGCAGGCTAGAATGATTTTTATTCTATGCTCGAGAAGGGCCCAAAACCCAATGTTAATACCTCTGACACTCTGCTTCATGGGTGCGCTCTTGAAGGAGCTCTTATTGATATGCATGATCTCATTGATTTGATGGTGCGGAATGATATTCAACTTTGATCATCGTGTGTTCAACATATTGATATGTGCATATGGTAAGCGTGAAATGGTTGATGAGGCAATGCTTATATTTAACCAAATGCGGCAGCAAGGATTGAGCCCTAATATAGTCGGTTATGGAGCGGTAATAGATTCACTTTTCAGGATAGGCGAGTGGATGATGCTATGTCCCAATTCAATCGATGATTGAAGAAGGATTGACTCGACAACATCATTTACTCTACCCTTATTCATGGTACGTGTACCGTGGCAAATGGGAGAAGGTTGAGGAATTAGCTTTTGAAATGATGAATGGAGGCATCCGCCCTAATGTCGTGTTCTTCAATGCAATAATGAGCAACCTATGCAAAGAAGGAGGGGTTATAGAATCCCAAAATCTCTTTGACTTGATGGTACATATAGGTGTGAAGCCTAATGTCATCACATACTGATTCACTAATAGATGGATATTGCTTAGGTGGTAAGATGGATGAAGCGATGAAGTTACTTTTCTGTTATGGTCTCAATTGGCTTGAATCTCGATAATGTTACTTATTCCACATTGATTGATGGTTCTTGTAAGAATGGAAGGGTAGATGGCGATTAGCTCTTTTCGGAGAAATGGGGAGCAAGGAGTTAAGCTCGAGTTATTACATGTAGCATTTTTTGCATGGGTTATTTTAGGCTAGAAGGATTGCTGCTGCGAAGGAACTCTATCCTTTGGATGATCAACACCGGAATGAGACTTGATATTATCACGCATAGAACAATTCTTGTAGGACTTTGCAAAAACAAGCGTGTTGATGAATCGAGAATATTTCGAGAACCCGTGTTCGATGGATTTTCACTTGAGATAAGGACTTTTAATATTATGATTGGTGTGTTGCTTAAAGTTGGCGAAAGGATGAAGCCAAGGATTTGTTTGTTGGCATCTCGGCCAAAGGATTAGTCTTTGGATCTTTGTAACCTCTGACTTAATGATACAAAATCTTATAGTATTAGGGTTGATGCAGAGTCCGATGATCTATTTCTAACTATGGAGAAGAATGGCTACTACGCTTGAGCTCCGTATGCTTAATGCTATAGTTAGAAGGTTACTTCACAAGGGGAGGTACCGGGGCTAGGGCTTACTGTCCAAAATTGATGAGAGCAACTTCTCCTTGAAGCTTCCACAGTTGCCTCGTTGATCTCACTTGCTTCACGGGAGGAATATCGCTGACATCGAGGTTTCTCCCTGGAAAATATCGCCCTTTTGTGGAATCCAGAGATGATCGAAATTCAGTTATGCATTTCTAACCAGACATTCCGGACTGCTAATTGCGGGAAGTTCTTTTTTTATGTCAAGTGTAGATTGCAAGGTATGTGGGCTACCTCTCCCAACCTTTTCTTGTCGGACTGAATTAGTGACTAGGGTTGAATAGGAGCCACCTGTAATATCACCTCCACGGTATTTATTTTTGTTGCCTATCGCTCAGCCCTCAACTCACTCATTGTTTCACAATCTCAGATTGATAGTCAGATGTAAATGGAAAGGGTCATCTGATCAGCTCTGTCTGACCCCAAATTTGTAATTCGGGATCTTCTGTGTTCACAGCACTAGTCCCTAAATCAGTAGCTAGTGCCCACAGTTAACAGTTACATCATTGAATATTAAACACATATCTTGAAAATGTAAAGCTATTACATAATATTAGACGAAGCATAAAAATACCTTACGGCTTTTGACTTTCAAAACGGCCAGCCAGGCCAAATATCTTTAAAGAATCAGCAGCGGAAGCGGAATTTAAAGTGCAATACGTGGAACTCTCACGATATACCCACGGGTAATCGACTGAGGCCCGCGACCTAGTCCTTGGCCTTCTTGATTTCCAATCTTGGCGGATGCTCATAACTGCTCACATAGCCTTCTTCTCTTACACTTACTGAATAATAATATTGAGCGAGTATGAGTACACAACTGTACTCCGTGAGCCAACACACAGAATGCAGTTATATAATATGGATGGTTGATCAAAGGAATGCCTTGTGGTTCGTTTTTTGCATAAAGCCACTTATTAAAATAGATTATGTAGTAGCAAATCCTGAGACCTAGCATTTTTAACTAACACAGGTTTTAACAAAGTTGAGTTTTATTGTAAAATACCAGTGGAGGCTCCAACCTCCTATACCATTGAGTGGCTTCATCCACCCAATACTCATGTTCTTTCTCGGATCACATTCCGTACTTCTCACTGGTTCTCAATCAGGCCATTTCAAGTCTCTAGACTCAACCCAACTTTTTATTTCACCCACAAATTGTTTTATGAAAATGAAAGCTACTTCAAGCAAGTTCTTGGCACCGTCCATGACCGTGAGCATGGCTATCTAGATAGTTTTTACACTCTACAGAGTTTGTATACTTTACTCACAAGAGATAATCAACTTATAATGTCCGCTGGGACACTTCCATAGATGCCGCAATCATCACGAATGGGAGAAGATGACTGCGACGCAAAGCTCCGGTAGAGAAAAATCAAAATTGATTGAGGGGTCTTGTTCGTGATGTTGTGGAACGTGACGCGGAAGGAAGGGGATGTAGTTCACCGGATTGACGGGAACATGGTGGGGGCGTGGTGGCCGGTGCGAGTTGCTAGCTAGGTCGGGCATGGAAAGGAAGAAGACGGAGTGAGAGAAAAGAAGGGGAGGCCAGAGGAACGAGAGGGGGCGAGCGCGGCTTAAGTAGGGCAGCAAAAGGAGAGGGCGGTTGTGGCTGGCGTCGGTGGTGCCAGTGGCGGCGTGGGTTCTTGGGAGGGTGACGAAGCGGGCGGTGTAGGCGAATCGGGGCGTGGCGACGCAAACATAGGCGGCGGCATGGCGCTAGTGGCAATGGTGGGACGGCAGCAACTGGCGGCGTGGGTGCTACCGGGCGTGAGCGGTAGCCGGGAGAAGGGAGGCCAGAGGCGCTAACACAGGCTGGGTGCAGTACGGCACTGGGCCGGGAGGGAAGAGGGAAAGGGGGCCGAGTGGTAGAGGTGGGCTGCATGGCTAGGCCGGACCCCGGGGGAGAAAAAGAAAGAAAGGAAGAAAAAGAAAAGGAGACGGGTTGGGTCGAGTGGATTTTGGCCTAGACCAGATTTTGGGGTTTTCATTGTCTTGAGTTAGGTTTGAATTTCGTAAATGGTTTTCTTGGAAATTCAAACCTTGATAGCGTTTCGAATAAAATCTAGAGAAAATTGAATATCAACAAGATGTAAAAAAAAGTTTTAAAATTTTCGCATTTTTACTCATTTGAACTGAAGGTGAATTTTGGGGTGTTACAATCTCCATCAACAACTTATGGGTTCATAGTAGAACCGACAAATTGTTGTTTTCTTGGCTAGGGAGTCTGTAAACTGTAACCCAGAAAGTCTTTACATACATTGAAATGCTGCGTGCCTACTTTAATTTAGAAAACTCACCCTGTTTCTTATTCCATCTCTCCTTCACCATTCGTTTACAAATTGTCTGAAAGATCATTGCTTCAAAAACTCTATAGAGCATATAACTTCAGCTAATTAACTAGATACAATTGTTTATCTTGTTTTTTAGGCCAAAGATGCAATTTCTTATATGCATCGAATATCAAACCTACCAAATATAGGGGAACAACTGGAATATTGAATAATATTGTGGTGTCTGTTTAGCATTGAAGTGGCCCAACTGTGGAAAGCTTGAGAATTTAACAGTAGCATCCATCAAAACCAATATAGGAGGACTAACATCCTTGATATTCTTGCACAACTGGTTACAGTTTTAGATCTCTCAAACATATTATAAAATCAAATTGGCGAAGTGTTGTTATCTTAAGTGAAAATCAAGTAAGCAAATGAGTGTTCTTGTATTTTTCAGAGGAAATTATTGTTCTTATAGTTTCTACAACTGCCCCCACAAGCTGCATGGCTCACAAATGGGCCGGAAATCAAGGGATGGGTTGGTCGGTGACATGGGCCCTCACCTCCAACAATTCACAAATCTGTCTTGGTATTTTCCTTATTAGAATAGGACTCTTTATGTATTTCTTTATCTGTATATGGCAACCCACCTTGTACTCCCTATATATATTGCCCTTTAGGCCTCTTGAATATATGCACACAATATTCATAACATGGTATCAGAGCCCAGGTTCTAACCTATCTTTCCGCTGCCATCCCGACGCCCGTCGTCCTTCCCGACTGCGCCGTCGTCTCGCTAGTCCCTCATCGGTCGCAGATCCTCTCGACGCCACGCCCCTTCCGCCCGCCGCCTCCGCCGCCGCCGCCGGTCCAGTAGCCACCCAAATCGGGCCGCAGCTCGACCACCGACGCCGTCCTCGCGATTGGTAGGGCTACCGCCTGCGCTCGTGGTTCTCCGCCGCGCTGAAGGCGCGCAAGGACCGTAGGTCCCGCCACAAGCAGCGCCGCACGGATCTCGGGGAGTGACTGTCGCCGCCGCCGTAAGGTCGCTCTCAGCGCCGTCGCCCGTCGGTAGAGCCGCCGCCGATAGGGTTCCCACCGCCGCCGCCACCTGAGCACGTAGGTGACTGCCACCGTCGTAAGGCTGCTCTCAGCGCCGTTGCCCGTCGGCTCCTACCGCTCCTTCGTTGCTTTGGTCGCTGCGCCGTCCAGCGCTGCCTACCGATGGCTTCTGTTTCATCAGCTGCGATCCTATTCTCGGGAATCAAGCTTAATGGAACGAACTACAAGTTGTGGTCTTCACTCATGAAGATCACGCTTGATGGTCTCTACCTCTGGGGACATATTACTGGTGCTCGACCATGTCCGCCGTCGCTGGTTCCACCTTCTCCCCGACAGCCTACTTCTGCATCTCCTGCAGAAGATGAGGCCGCCAAGAAGGAGGCAGAGGCTGTTATTACTGCTGCTATTGATGCTGTTGATGAGGCCTTTTAGTATGCCATAGACGCTTTTGAGCGCTGGTATGCTGATGAGGCCCGTGTTCGAGCCATCCTGGTGGTCAGCGTCGACGACTCCATCTAGCCAGACATTGTTGGTCTGCATGCCACTCGTCAGATCTGGGAGTACTTGCGCGAGCGATACCAGCAGAGCAGCGATGCTCAGTTCTTTTTGCTTCAGCGTGAGTAGGAGACGCTTCGCTAGGAGGACTCCTCCGTCGACGACTTCTTCCGAGCTCTGGCCAATCTCTGGCGCCAGCTGAATGAGCTAGCTTCTCCACTCTACCAGGAGTGTCATAAAGTGCAGAAGGCGAATTGCGATCGCCTTCGCCTTTATGACTTCGTCTGCCGTCTTCGCCCAGAGTTTGAGCCTATCAGGGCTCAATTGCTGAGCTGCTCACCACGATCGACAGTCACCAATGCTCTTTCGACGCTTCGTGCTGAGGAGCTTTGCCGCAGGTTAGCAGAGCAGTTTGTTTCGACTGTGCTTGCTACCCCTTCTTCTTCGACTACACCGATGGTTTCAGCTTCGATTCCAGTTCCTCCTCGGGTGTCTGTTTCTACTCCTGTTTTTGCACTAACTGGGGTTCAATGCAATTATTAATGTAACTTGACACGACTACCGTACAGCGGCATGCGAAAAAAAGTAGAACAAGGTGCATGAAATTTGGACAATCCAAAAGGTGGAGGCCCTTCCTCGATAGGAGGACAGATCAAAGACGTCAGACCTTCTCAATGAGGTGACTCATTTAGCGCTTTGCGAGCTCTACTTGAAGAGCTCTTTCCACACTCAAGAGGTTCTCGCGGTCTAGTTTAGACATCTCCTCCAGATAATTCTTTGGTTCTGGATTCTGGTGCCTTTTTTCACATGACACCGGACGCCACATCTATCACTTTAGTAGGATCTCCTATTTTTCCTATCTCTGTTCAGACAACTGACAGTACTCCTCTGTCTGTCAGCTGTCAGGGCACTCTTTTGTCCACTGATTTTTCTGTTCCAGTTGTTTCCCATGTGCCCCAGCTTACCATGCAGCTTCTCTCGGTGGGTCAGCTCACCGATCTCGGTTATAGGGTTGGTTTTGACTCTCACACCTGTTTCATCTAGGATCGTGACAGGGGCAAGATTTGGGACCGGTGTAGTAGAGGGATCGTCAGGGTCTCTACATCCTTGATCGTCTCTACCTTCCGTCCACTTCAGTTGCTCCTGTCACCTCGACATCTTCTTCCACCACCACTGCTGCCACCACCTTTGGCGTTTTTGCGCAGTGGCATCACCTTTTAGGTCACTTGTGTGGGTCCCGTCTTTCTTCATTAGTTCGTCAGGGTGTTCTTGGACGTGTTGCAGTTGACACGACCATGTTTTGTCAGGGTTGTAAGCTGGGCAAGCAGCTACAACTTCCTTATCATTCTAGTGAGTCCTTGTCTTCTCATCCTTTTGACTTAGTTCATTCAGATGTATGGGGGCCTGCACCTATTATCTCTAAAGGCGGGCATAAACTTTATGTGATCTTCATTGATGATTATTCCCGTTTTACATGGAATTTTCTTATGTCTAATCGTGGTCAGTTTCTTGGGATCTATCGTAGCTTTGCAACGATGGTTCGTACTCTGTTTGATTCTCCCATCCGTACTTTTCATTTGTGATTACATTGGCTTAGTATTGCTCGGGCGCTTTTAGACAGTTTCTTTACGAGCGAGGCACTCTTTACGATCTTCTTGTCCCGGTGCTCATGCTCGAATGGGGTTCTTGGCGCAAACATCGTCATCCGATTGAGACTACCAAGACTCTTCTCCTTGCCTCTCACGTTCCACCACGATTACAGGCTAAAATTTGTTTTCTGGTTGCATATCTCATTAATATGCAGCCTTCCACTGCTTTTAAGGGTGTCAGTCCTATAGAGCGTCTCTACTCTCGAGCCCCCCAGTACACTCACCTTCGTGTTTTTTGTTGTATTTGTTGTGTTCTGCTGCAACCTCGTGAACACACTAAACTATCGGCCCAGTCAGTTGAGTGCGTGTTTCTTAGTTGTAGTTCTGAGCATAAGGGTTATCGTTGCTGAGATCCTTCTGCTCGACGGATCAGGATTTCACGAGACGTTGTCTTTGACGAATCTCGACCTTTCTTCTATCGAGATTCGGCCCCTCCTGTTTCCACCGTTGAGTCGATTTCTTGGTTGTCTCTTTCTGACTCTTCACCAATTTCTCCACTATCACAGTCTTCCCCTGGTATGTCTCCAGTAGTTCCTTCTATATCTCCGCCTCCGGTGCTGTCTCCTGCAGCACCGCCTCTTGTTCCTGCATCACCACCGTCTCGTTTATCTGGTATTCACTACTCCAGGTGTCCTTGTCCTTCACCAGTCTCCTCTCCTGGTATCTTGCCGACATCCACATCTGAACCTTCTGATGATGCTCCTCGTTACGTCCTTTGTGACCGGACATCCCTTCGACCTCCTGATCGTCTTGGATTTGCTCCGATAACTCATGCTCTCTGTCACTGAGCCTAGTTCTTATCGTGAGGCTGCTCCTCATTCTGAGTGACAGCTCGCTATGGTAGAGGAGCTTGATGCTCTTCGATGTACGGAGACTTGGGATATTGTACCGATACCTGTGTATGCTCGTCCGATCACGTGCAAGTGGGTGTACAAGATTAAGACCCGGTCTGATGGTACTATCGAGCGCTACAAGGCTCGTCTTGTGGCTCGTGGCTTTCAACAGGAGCACGGTCGTGACTACGATGAGACTTTTGCTCCTATTGCCCATATGACCACTGTTCGCACTCTTGTTGCGGTTGCTTCTGTTCGCCAGTGGTCTATCTCTTAGCTCGATGTTAAGAATGCCTTTCTTAATGGTGTTTTGCATGAGGAGGTCTACATGCAGCCACCACCTGGGTATTCTGTTCTCGATGGGCACGTCTGTCGTCTTCGTCGTGCTCTTTATGGCCTCAAACGGGCTCCTCGTTCCTGGTTTGCACGTTTTACCTCAGTGATTACTGTTGTCGGTTTCACTGTCAGTTCCCATGATCCTGCTCTTTTTGTCCATATCTCATCTCGGGGTAGGAAACTGCTTCTTCTATATGTTGATGGTATGCTCATCACTGGTGATGATTCCTCATTCATCACGTATATGAAGAAGCATCTCAGTGAGCAGTTTTTGATGACTGATCTTGGTTCTCTTACGTAGTTCCTTGGGATTGAGGCCTCTTCCATGCCTGAGGGCTACTACCTCTTCCAGCAGAAGTATGTCCAGGATCTTCTTGATAGGTCTGGTCTGACTGACACTCGCACTGCTGAGACTCCCATGGAGTTATCCCTACAGCTTCGTGCCACTGATGGTGATCTTCTTGAGGATCCTACTCGGTATCGCCATCTTGTTGGGAGTTTGGTGTATCTTGTGAGCACTCGTCTTGATATTACTTATGCTGATCATATCTTGAGTCAGTTCATGGCTTGTCCTACCCATCTTCACTATAGTCACCTTCTTCGTGTTCTTCGCTACTTACGTGGGACTATCTCTTGTTGTTTGTTTTTCCCTAGCTCTACCTCACTACAGCTTCAGGTGTACTCCGTTTTTCCCTAGCTCTACCTCACTACAGCTTCAGGTGTACTCCGATACGACCTGGGCTAGTGATTCTTCTGATCGTCGTTCTCTTTCTGCTTACTGTGTTTTTCTTAGCTCCTCTCTGATTGCCTAGAAGACTAAGAAGTAGACTGCAGTTTTTCGTTCGAGTGCAGAGGCTGAGTTGAGAGCAGTGACAGCAGAGGTTACTTGGTTGAGGTGGTTACTTGCATATTTTGGAGTGCCTGTGTTGGGACCTACGACTCTTTGGTCTAACAGTACAGGTGCTATCCGTATTGCCCGGAGCCCAGTGAAGCATGAGCTCACCAAGCACATTGGTGTGGATGCTTCATACACTCGCTTACAGGTGCAGGAGGGGGTACTTGCTTTATAGTTTGTGCCATCAGAGTTACAGGTTGCTGACTTTTTCACGAAACCACAGACTAGAGCACAACATTTGTATTTTCTCTCCAAACTCAGTGTGTGTGATCCACCATGAGTTTGAGGGGGGGGGTTGTGTTAGAATAGGACTCTTTATGTATTTCCTTATCTTCATATGGCAACCCACCTTGTACTCCCTATATATATTGCCCTTTGGGCCTCCTGAATATATGCACACAATATTCATAACATTCCTTAGGTTACCGATATATTTTTAGTGTCCTTTATACATGTATGTGTGTGTGTGTGTGTGTGTGTGTGTGTGTGTGTGTGTGTGTGTGTGTGTGTGTGTGTGTGTGTGTGTGTGAAACATGGTAGTCTCCAGCTGTTTTATAGGGCCAGTCCCCAACTCATCATCAATAGTACTACTCCCTCCGTTTTTTATAAGGTGTATTTTGGTCAAGCATGGAGATTAAAGAAGCCATGAAATCAAGTGAATATTAGAGAGAAATGACCATGGTATCCATGGTGTTAATGTCTTGGGAATAAGAAAAAGATGTTAGTGTGGGTGTTTACCCATAAATGTTCTGTAGAGGGAAGATAAATGAGGGCTAAAGAGAGAAAATGTCATTAAATTTGCACGCGCATCTTATATTTTGAAACAGGATTGCGAAAACTATAGGCCTTATATTTTGAAACGGAGGGAGTATTATTTGCAATCTCAGGTATACACGTATGATGTGGAATTTTCATGTACATCAGATTAACAAGGTTTTATTTAATTTGGATGCAGGTAGTGTTGGCTCTTTTGGCCTTTGTTTTATTTGTTCTGGACAAATGATAGACGGAAGCAGTGTCCTTTTATCAAATGCGACACTTTATTGTTGGAAAAATTGTTATGATACTAGTCTGGAATATTAATGATTTTTACAAGTTATCTATCATCGACTTTCTTTGCAATGGACTAACATCCATGACCCCTATATGCGCAATATAACTATGTAAGTAAGTCTTTATGTTGGTAGGAAAAAAATTAACGAAGTTTATGTTGAAACTGATAAAGTTGAAACTGATAAAAGTGGAATTCGAATCCCACTTGGCCACTTTACCACAGTTCTACTGAAATCATCTGGTTCATCTTGTTGAGTTTAAAGTTCACTGGCAGTGCAAATCTAATATTAAGATTTATTTGTAGATATTCTGTGTCAATGATTTCTTGCTCATTCTGCATGGGATGGATGCTTGAGCAAATTTCTGTTCTTTGTATATTTTAACCACTGATATGTTTCAAGATGGGTAGTGTACCAGTGATAGTAATGGTTGATGGAAAAGATGGCTGAGCATGGATGTACAAACTTGATATCTAGATCTAGTGATATACTGTGATCATAGGAGATAATTCCTTGTTCTGTGCTTACGAGTTAAGACTCCTGTATTTCTGGAATCAAGCTTTGTTTTTCATGCACCACTATGATTTCTTGTTCCATTCTACATTTCTATGTGGGAGCCTGAGATATATTATTCGAGAACATTTTCATTGTTCATATATTGCATTGTCCTACAACCTACATATTTAGAGATGGGAACCCTACCATAACACTATTGTTTGACAGACCAAACATTAAAACTTTGGTTGTACCAACTTTGACTTGATTGTGGTTTACTCCTGTTGTCCCTGAACGCAAGTCTTTTGACTTGTGCATTAACAGTATACATAACCACTAGCTTTAGATTCTACTGGTTTGCTTTGTTGAATAATCTTTTTGCTGTATGGTTGCACAGTTGGCGCGTCTTCACTTTTCCTCATCGTTCTTTGCACCTTGAGATTATGTTTGAGCAGACTTCTCTTAAACCAGAAGAATATTTAATCTGAAGAGAGATGCAGAAGCTCATCGTTCTTGGAGTTCAGCTGCCAACGTTTTCTTCGTCCTTTGGTACACGCTGCCTTTTCTCCTATATCCATTTGTATTTTGTAGTCGATATCACAATTGTACTCATCAATAGTTACCACCTAATACTCTACCCTAACAGCACTGCTGGCGGAGTTAGAAATTAGATGATAGGGGTGCACACTTCATACTTTCAAATTTCCAGCGTGTTCCAGTGTGTTGCATTCCTCTTCATATCTCTACAATCTACATTAACATATCGTAACAAAACTTTCAAATTTTCATTCACAATTATTCAATTAACATACAGAATAAGTAACAGAATTACAGAAAGCATCAAACTATCAAAGCAACCACAGAACCACTACTACCCAGTACTCTGTAAGACTAAGACTGTAGTACTGTACTCCACTACTCCCGGACTCCAAGTCCAGCTCTCTGTCTCTCTAGTCTCCAAGTCTCCAAAGTCCAAGTGTCCAACCAACATACAACATACAGAAGTAACACAAGTAACAGAAAGCAAATCACAGGCTCACATCGCAAATCACAGCTCAAAGGCAGCATTAAGCAACTCACCTGCTTCTGCTTCTGCTTGACGCCTTGACTGCTTCAGCCTTCACAGTTCACACTTCACGGCTTCACCATACTCCAGTTCACGGCTTCACCAGGCACCAGCAAGGGCGGACACCGGACAGGCCACCAAAGACGGGCAAGGCGGGCACGGTCCCGTCCCGTCTCGGCGTCCCCGGCAGCCCGGGCTGCCCAGACTCCAGCTCTCGCGCCGTCTTGCTGCCACTGCCGCCCTCCGCCCCTATATGCTCTCGCCCGCCACGCCGTCTCTTGCTCCCGCACCGTTGGCCGCATGCCGTTGGGGATTAGGGTTGGGGAGCCGAGTCAGGAGGAGACAACAGAGGAATGGATTTTCCGATTTGGACTTTGGAGTGGTCAGTGACTCAGTGCCTAGTGGTGTATTCGGGGGGACTGAGGAGACATGGACCTTCACCAGTTCGCCCTTCGGTCATTCGGTGAATCGATGGTGGCCTGCTGGCTGCTGGGCTAGGCTAATGGGCTTTGAGGCAGAACATAGCTGAACTGATCTTTTTTTTCCGAATACGCAGGAGAGCTGCGCATCATTGCATTAAGAAGAAGAGCAAAGATTACAAAACACACTTACACACCCCAAACACACACTCACACACCCCTTCCCCTAGGACAGAAGCGCTACAATGCGCCGGATACAAAGGAAACAACCTCAATCACATCAACAAGGAGTCTCAAGAGACAACTACCTCCAAATGTTCTAAGCCCCTAGCCCCTGCCAAGCACCACAAGTTGCCCTCATCAGCAATCTGCCTGAGGGCCTGCTGCACACTAGGGGAGGCACCATTAAACACACAATCATTACGATGTTTCCACAACATCCAGGCACCCAATATGACCAGCGAATTCAGACCTCGCTTCATACTACCTGAGACCCGACCGTTGATCTTTAACCACCAGTCACAAAACACCACATCAATCGCCTGTGGCGAGAGCTCCGGAAAGCCATATTGCCAGAAGAGGAGGAACCACACCTGCCTGGAAAAGACGCAGCTAGTCAGGACATGCTGGATAGTCTCTTCCTCTTGGTCACATAAAGGGCAACGGCTCGGATGTGGCAAACCCCTTCGTGCAAGCCTATCCGCTATCCAGCATCTATTATGTGCTGCCAATCATAGAAAGAACTGACATTTCTTTGGAGCCCATGATTTCCATATTAATTCCCAAGGCTCAGAAGCAACAAAACCAAAAAAGAAGGCTCTGTATGTGGATTTCGCCGTATACAGGCCAGATTCAGTAAGCCTCCATCGGTGATCATCCGCTTCATCTGGCCGCAGCAGCACATCAGAGACCAATTCCCAAATTTCCAAATATTCCGAGAGCACAGTAACCGAGAGAGATCCTTGGATATCTTGAATCCACCGGTTACCTGTTAATGCTTCCTCCACTGTCCGCTTATTTGCTCGTCTCTCTGGCACAAGAGCAAAAGGATGAGGAGCCAAGGCAGCAATGGATGTTCCATGTAGCCAACTTTCAGTCCAAAATAGCGTGGATTTTCCATCTCCAACAATACTGATCATTGCAGCTGAGAAGAAGTTTTTCACCGCCGTATGAACCTGAATAGGGAACTCTGCCCATGGTTTGTCAGGTTGCGTCTTAACCAGCTAGAGCGACCGCATCCTTAAAGCCCAACCAAGTGATTTAATATCATGAATTCCAAGCCCTCCAAGCTCCTTGGGGCGAGAGACCAAAGGCCAAGCAACCAAGCAATGACCTCCATTAGCTTCCTTCCTTCCTCTCCATAAGAATCCCCTACGAATCTTGTCAATAGCCTTTATAGCCCAAGGTGGAAGATCCATGGCAATAGCTAGATAGATTACTGTTGAAGTCATGACATATTTCACAGCTACTAACCTGCCGGCCCGATTCAATAAATATGATTTCCATCCTGGAAGCTGATCGGCGATGCGGCCAATGATGGGCTGCACTTGTGCTTTGGTTAGTTTTTTTACAGAGAGTGGAAGACCAAGATACTTGCAAGGAAAATCAATGATCTCACAAGGCATATGCTGCTGAACCAGAGCAACATTATCTTCAGAGCATTGTATTGGAGTGACACTGCTCTTTTGAATGTTAGTTTTCAGCCCTGAAGCAATACCAAAAACTCTGAGAATCTCCAAAATTAAGTCCAAGTCTGAATCAACTGGCCTAAGGAACAAGATAACATCATCCGCATAAAGAGAAACTCTGTGTCTCAGAGGACGGTTGGCTAGTGGCTGCAGCAGGCCCTCATTGCTAGCCTTTTGAATGATTGCATTTAGCACATCCATCACAATGATAAATAGCATAGGGGACAATGGATCACCTTGTCGCAAGCCTCGTTGGTGCTGAATTTCCTCTCCTGGCGATCCATTGGTCAGTACTCTTGTTGAAGAGGTGTAAAGAATGCCGCATATGAGATTCCGCCAACTAGGTCCAAAACCTCTGTGTCGCAGCACCTCCAATAAGAAGGACCAAGACACGGAATCAAACGCCTTTGCTATATCCAACTTGAGGAGGATACGGGGGAGCTTCTGTTGATGCAAGTATCTAGCTGTTTGTTGCACCAGCATAAAATTGTCATGAATGCATCTTCCTTTGACAAATGCACTTTGATTGGTAGCCACCAGATCCTGTAACTTCCGGGCCAATCTATTGGCGAGGAGTTTTGTTACGAGTTTAGCGAAGCTATGTATCAAACTAATAGGCCTGAAATCTCTGGCCTGAAGTGCCTCTTCTTTCTTTGGGATGAGGGTAAGGTAGGCTGAGTTGAGAAGTCTGAGATGTCGAAAATCTCCAAGCTGAACGGCAACTAGTGCTGCCATGATGTCATCTTTGATTATGGGCCAACATGTCTTGTAAAACCGGCCGGTAAACCCGTCCGGCCCAGGTGCCTTGTCGGATGGCATCTCCTTGATTGTTGCCCAAACCTCTTCTTCCGAGAAGGGGATTTCGAAATCCTCCAAATCATGCTATGACAAATCCACATGCTCCAGGTTGATAGAGAAGTCACGGTTCTCAGCTGTTCCAAGTAGGTTGTTATAGAAATTAAACATAGCTTGGGCCTTATCTTCCTGCTTTGTGATAACTTGGTTATCCACCACCAATTTTGGGATAAAGTTTTTCCTCTTCCGGTGTCTAGCATGTAGATGAAAGAGGTTGGTGTTGGCATCCCCTTACCTGATCCACTGGACGTTTTTAAAATTTTTGGGGGTATCTGTGCATACCCGGCACCCTGCTGGCTCCGCCCCTGGCACTGCAGGTGTCGTGATGGGACAAAAAGTTGAGCTTTGGGTAATAAAATCTTGTCGGTTTTCTTCAAGTTTTATGCATGTAATCGGAATCTCCAGCGCTAGCAACACCCCGTTCTAGAATCTTCCTTAAGAGTTCAGAAGCTGTCATTTCATTTGAAATGAACAAACGATTGCTGAATTAATAATATTCACACGTACCTAACTCATTTTGACATCTTTATGCATCCCCCAACTCCTATGGGCCAAAGTTCCAGGCCAACTTCGCAGTTCGCACAATAATAAAATCTTGTGGGTTTTCTTCAAGTTTTATGCATGTAATCGGAATCTCCAGCGCCAGCAACACCGTGTTCTAGAATGTTCCTTCAGAGTTCAGAAGCTGTCATTTCATTTGAAATGAACAAACGATTGCTGAATTAATAATATGCACACGTACCTAACTGATTTTGACATCTTTATGCATCCCCCAACTCCTAAGGGCCAAAGTTCAGGCCAACTTCGCAGTTCGCGCAAATGGATGACAATGTAACGTTAGGAGTAAATGCATATGGAATGGATTTGAGGGGTACATTCTATGAAGAACATGTAGAGGGGTGAATCTATGTGGCTTTGGCTTGTGCCGAATTTTCCCTTCAAATTATGCCTAGAAGTAATTTCTAAAACAAACTATTTCTATGGTACAGTGGTGCCACATGTAAATAATTTTGTGTATCAAATAAATGTGTGCAAACTTTTCCTACAGAGCATAACAACCTAAAACTGTGTTTGGTAGAAGAGGATAAAACCAACATAATAAAAGTTGGTTTTGGCTAAAACTCAAAATACGAGTTTTTTGGAAAACTACTCGGTACCTGTTTTTCAAAAACCGGGATAGGTTATCCTCGTTTTCAGCCGCGTATTGCACGCCCATTTTCTGCCGCATAACAAAGTTAGGTTTCAGTGCCTTGCCAGATTTCTGCACGACATGATAAAAGGAATCTATAGCTTCGATTGCAACTCCCAGGCGGCTCCATGCATGCTCCCATCTAATGTGTGTTAACGGAGCAAGTTTACAGGTTGCCTCTTGCCTGTGTGAGTCGCCGGCACTATTGTGTTCACGACTGCTTATCGGCTCATCATAGGGGTGAAGCCCGCCACAGCGCAAGGCTCGGGCTAGGCCAGCTGTTCCTAGCCCAAACTTGAATGTTTGGTGCTTTCAAGAGATTTTCATTGGTTTTAACACTAATAAGATTTCTAAGCCTGGGGCTATAGTCCACCCAGCTCGAGGCATGTGTAACGACCCTATTTTTCAAATTGGGTGTACCCAGTTTGTGCAACCGCCGAGGATTTCGGTTGCGAACCGAAATGGAATCAAATATGTTTACGAACAGTTGAAAAGCATTATTTTGATTAAATTATGGCCTAACGGCTATCTCTGCAGCAACAAAATGGGTATCTTAAGCCCAAAGCTTTGACTTATATTCAGAAGAACCAAAGGCTTCCACAGGAAAGCTTGAGTGCAGTCGCAACCCTAATACGTTCTCCAATGTGTTCTTCAATATTCTAATATGAATTCTGATGAAAATCTAGCAAGATTGAGTACACAACGTTCTCAGCAAGCCACATGGAAAAGCTATTTAACTACATGCTAGGAGTTCAATGGATTGTTTAGGGTTTACCATATCAGGTATATATGGATGCATCGTTTGAGTTAAAGCAATTTATCTTTAAAACAGTAAAATCGTATTAATATAACGTCAGGAGTTTACTCAACAATTGCAATTGCCATCTTAACATCTCAAAATCTCTACTTATGCCTCATATATTAGCATCATCTATGAACACAACTTCATTAACCGGAAGCACGGCGTATTCGAATACCATTAATTATACTCTACAAAGTTGCCCAATTTTACCCACAAAGATACCTCAAACTCATACTGTCAAGCTATATACACGCAACCTCATACCCAAAAGATACCTCAAACTCATACTCTCAACCTTGAACTCTCCACCAAAACTATTGGCGAATAGCCAATACTCTTTTCCATAATTTATAAACATATTTTGTGACAATATCGAGCATTTATTAATGTTTTATGTAACTTAACCTTGTCAAGGTGAATATGGGCTACAAAGAATAGGTGGGCTTATGTGTGGGGTGATAGGATATATCTAATCATCATGGCATTCAAAATTATTATTTCAATATTAAAATAATTGGCATAAATATGGTAATGAAAGTAATTATAAAGGTACATAAAATATAAGCTCAAAATGATCAAATGAATGCGATTTGTCTCCATATTGCAATCCTTAACTGGATTTACCTCTTAAGTGTCTTGATCAACTCCTTTGTAGCTTGATCAACAAAATCAGGTTTTAACGTGAAAGAAAATCCAATAAATAAGTCTGGGCTCAACAGGAGGCGAACTAGAAATGACATGAAATAAATAAATTCGGAAAGAATTGAAAAGAAAGGTGGTAGGGTGGTTGAGATTTATTTGGTACTTGATTTGGCCAAACGGAGTTGAAAAATGGGATTCACGGGCTTGAAACATCATGAAATAAATAAATTCAGAAAGAGTTTTTTAGGTTTTTGTGATCCAAGGTGTGGTTCTTCCGGTGGCTCGGCGTTGGCAGCCGTCTTCCAACCCTTCAATTCAAGCACTCTCCTCTCCCAGTCCGACCACCACCCCCATTCTCCCACTCCCACTGCAGGACGTTTGGAAGAGCGCGCACAAAGTCGCAGACGCCACACCGTCATTGCTCGCCATCTTCTCTTCCTCCACCACTCTGTTGCTTCCTACTCCTTGAGGTCGGCTATGTCCCGGCGTGGGACGATCACCGCTTGGAGTTGGGCGCATTATCAAGACCGATTCGCGCCCGAGACATTGGCGCCGGGGACGACTCGCATGTTCGACGAATTGCTCCAGCAAGCGAGGCCCGCCTCGGTTTGCGTCATCAACCTCCTCCTCACCGTCATCGCTCGCGATGGCCCCTTCGCCGTCTCCCTTTCGATTGCATCGCATGAGCCGGATCCAAGAAGGTGGCTCGATATAAGAACCTACATCATCCTCCTCGGCTGCTGCTGCTGCATGGCCGCTTGGACCTCGGTTTAGCCTCCTCTGACCACGTCATTAAGATGGGATGGAGGGTGGGCGCCATCAATTCAATCCTATACTCATCGGCCTCTGCACGAGAAGAGGACGAGCGACGCTTAATGGATATAGCGCTCGTGAATGCTCGAGCTCGGCCACACGCCCGATGTCTTCACCTACAACATTCTTCTCAAGGGCTCTGCAATGAGGGAAGAGCCAAGAGGCACTAGAGTCGCTCCACTTGATGGTGCCGACGGAGCAAATGCCCACCTAATGTGGTGTCGTATAACACCGCTCATTGATGGCTTCTTTAAAGAGGGTCGTGTGGACAAAGCTTACTGACCTATTTCGTGAAATCTTTGGATCGTGGGATTTCGCGAATGTCGTGACTTCTGACTCTATCATTTCGGACTATGCAAGGCTCAAGCCATGGATAGGGTGAGGATCCTTCATCGATGTTTGATAACGGTGTTATCTTGGGATAACACCACATATACTTGTCTGATTCATGGATATTGCTCATCAGGACAATGGAAAGATGCTGTTAGAATTTTGAAAAAAATGTGCAGAGATGGTCTTGAACCAAATGTTGTTACTTATACCTCGTTGATGGACTATCTATGCAAGAATGCAAGATACACAGAAGCTAGAATGATTTTTGATTCTATGCTCAAGAAGGGCCCAAAACCCAATGTTAATACCTACAGCACTCTGCTTCATGGGTACGCTACTGATGGAGCTCTTGTTGATATGCATGATCTCATTGATTTGATGGTACGGAATGGTATTCAACCTAATCATCATGTGTTCAACATATTGATATGCGCATATGGTAAACGTGAAATGGTCGATGAGGCAATGCTTATAGTTAACAAAATGTGTCAGCAAGGATTGAGCCCTGATATAGTCAGCTATGGAACGGTAATAGATTCATTTTTCAGGATAGGCAGAGTGGATGATGCTATGTCCCAATTCAATCAGATGATTGAAGAAGGATTGACCCCCGATAACATCATTTACTCTACCCTTATTCATGGTTTGTGTACCTGTGGCAAATGGGAGAAGGCTGAGGAATTAGCTTTTGAAATGATGAATGGAGGCATCCGCCCTAATGTCGTGTTCTTCAATGCAATAATGAGCAACCTATGCAAAGAAGGAAGGGTTATAGAATCCCAAAATCTCTTTGACTTGATGGTACATATAGGTGTGAAGCCCGATGTCATCACATCTGATTCACTAATAGATGGATATTGCTTATTTGGTAAGATGGATGAAGCGATGAAGTTACTTTCTGTTATGGTCTCAATTGGCTTGAAGCCCGATAATGTTACCTATTCACATTGATTGATGGTTACTATAAGAATGGAAGGGTAGATGATGCATTAGCTCTTTTCAGAGAAACGGTGAGCAAGGGAGTTAAGCACCGAGTTATTACATATAACAATTTCTTGCATGGGTTATTTCATTTGGAAGCCTTCTTTATTCAGAAGAATGGAAGGGTAGATGATGCATTAGCTCTTTTCGGAGAAATGGTGAGCAAGGAGTTAAGCTGGAGTTATTACATATAGCATTTTCTTTGCATGGGTTATTGAAATTTGGAAGGGCTAACTGCTGTGAAGGAACTCTATGACGGGATGATCAACTTTGGAATGAGACTTGATATTATCACGTACACAACAATCCTTGTAGGGCTTTGCAAAAATAAGCGTGTTGATGAAGCATCGAGAATATTTGAGCTGCGTTCGATGGATTTTCACTTGAGATAAGCACTTTTAATATTATGATTGGTGCGTTGCTTAAAGTTGGCGTAAAGCACTACTACGTAAATGCTAATTGGGACTTTGATCACGGCGGTTCATCGAAACCGCGTCAGATAAACACAATCTCGCACAATTTTGTTACCCACCGAAATCGTGTTATTCTCCGCACTAAAACCGTCAGTGAAGATGTCATATCACGAGCGGTTCATGTTTGGAACCGCTCGTGATACTTCACGAGCGGTTCCTAAACATGAACCGTCTGTGATATTACGCAATATCACGAGCGGTTTTTTAGAACCGTCGTGATACTTCACGAGCGGTTCCAAACTATGAACCGTCTCGTGATATTGCCCAATATCACGGCGGGTTTTGTTAAAACCGTCCGGGATAATTAACTCATCACGAGGCGTAGATATAGCTCCGCCTCCCGGCCAAAACAGATATAGTCTTCTTGATCTCCATATCTCTGGCGCACGATAGGTCCATCGCCGCCTGCGTGCGGTTTGAGTACATCGCCTCACCTCACCGAGCCGGCTGGTCCATTTCATTTGTATATTGTCGCCGAGGAGCTTGCCGCCGTCGCCTCTGTTCACCGACGACGACCACCGCGCCTTGGACCTTCCCCGACTTTCATTGACACCTTCCTCGTGATCGAGGTGAGATACTGAAGCATAAGCATCCTTTAATTTGAGTAGTTTCAGGCGTTTACGCCGAAATCGCTAGTTTCAGGCGCCTCCATGGGACATCACCGTCGGTTCGCCTCAGGCGAGACCTTAGGGCCGAGAGCCACGACTAGATAGCAGTGCGATGTCACCAAGCCCAGTTTGAGCTTCAAATTAATCCTACTGTTTTTAATCATTTAGTTAATAAACTAACGAGTCTATGACATGTGGGACCGCCATAGATTTTATAAATAAAATCATGAAATAAAAAATGAGTCACTGACAAGTAGGGCCCACATGTAAGTTAATAAAATCCGAAAAAAATAAAAAAATGAAAAAAAATCGTAATTAAGCCTCGAGAAAATACGCTTTGAAAGTCATCACCCTTTTATTTATTTTCGAGTTTTCAATCTGAACCGTGTGATGGACGAAGTTGGATGTACACCGAGAACCGTGTGAGTGAAGAGTACATTAATGGCGTGTCTGCTTTTACAAGAGGCCGAGGAGGATATGTTGAATAAGGGGGCGGAATATATGTACTGTCCATGCATTGACTGCGAGAATCTGAAGATGTTTAACAACCGAGCGCAGATCGAAGCACACTTGATTCGAAGGGGTTTCAAAAAGGGTTATACATGTTGGACCAGTCACGGTGAAGAGCATATTATACAGGAAGTCAATGATATGCATATTATCAGAAGTCAACGATATCTTGCCGAATGATGTCGATTGTGGTTCCGATTCGGATAGGTCGCACGATGACAATCTAGATCGAGATGCCAGCGATGCGAAGGAAGCGTGATGAGAGGGAGTATGTTCAATTCCGGGCGTGATGGAGGACTCAGAGAAACCTTTGTTCCGGCCGCAAGTCGGAATACACAAGGTTGTCATCCGTGCTTAAGCCGCTGAAATTGAAGGCAAGCAGCGGTTGGTCCGACAAGAGTTTCACTGAGTTGTTAGGTCTCTTAGCGGACATGCTTAGGAGGGAAATGAGTTGCCCAAAACCACCTACAAAGCCAAAAGGTTCTTTGTCCATTGGGAATGGAAGTAGAAAGAATACATGCATGTCCGAACGATTGTATCCTCTACCGTAACTAGTATACAAACATGCATGTATGTCCGTGTGCAACGCATCCCGATACAAGCATAAAGCAATCGGATGACGACGAGGAATCGAGGTGAAGAAAGGACCTCTGCTAAGGTGGCGTGGTATCTTCTGTAATTCCCGTTTGAAGCGGTTTTTGCGAACCCAAAGAATGCAAAGCTGCAGATTGGCACTCGAGAGGAGCGTAAGAATGACGGAAAGTTAAGACACCTGCTGATTCCGCCCGGTGGAGAAACATCGATAGGAGGTTTGCGACTCAAAAGGAACCGAGGAATATAAGGTTTGGATTGAGTGCAGATGGAATGAATCCTTTCGGTAACATGAGTAGCCGACATAGCACTTGGCCCGTGGCGCTCTGTATCTACAACCTTCCTCCTTGGTTGTGTATGAAGCGGAAGTATATTTTGTTGTCGATACTTATCCAAGGGCGAAGCAACACGGGAATGATATTGATGTGTACCTAGCACCATTGATGGAAGATCTAAAAATCTTGTGGATTGAAGGGTGCAGGTATGGGATGCGTATAAACGAGAGAACTTCACTTTACGTTCC
This sequence comes from Phyllostachys edulis, assembly GCA_036346405.1. NCBI lineage: Eukaryota > Viridiplantae > Streptophyta > Magnoliopsida > Poales > Poaceae > Phyllostachys > Phyllostachys edulis. Next base: position 64,373 of record JAYEVD010000829.1, read on the forward strand.
TTGTTGTTACGCACCATAAATGATTATCCCGCCCTTGCTAATCTGTCGGGCGTAGTACAAAAGGGCCAAAGCACAGTACTCACTTTGCTTAGATGATACCGAGAGTGTGTGGCTGAATCACTCGCATAAAACCGTGTACATGCGTCATCGTAGGTTCCTTGGAGGGCTCACCCATACCGCAGATGAAGAAACAATTCAACGGAGAGAAGGAGGGCAGTTCGGCTCCAAGGCATTTAAGCGGAAAAGAGGTCTATGATATGGTTAAGGATTTAGATGTTGTGCTTGGAAAGGGATGTAAATCGAGGACAAGTAAGAAGAACATGTGGAAGAAGAGATCAATATTTTGGGACTTACCTTATTGGGAGCACCTAGAAGTTCGCCATTGCATCGGCGTCATGCATGTAGAGAAGAATGTATGTGATGACTTGATTGGTCTCTTCTTGAACATTCGGGACAAAACAAAGGATGGTGTCACGCACGGCTTGACTTGGTTGATATGGACATCGGACTGAGTTAGCACCAACAAGGACCGATAAAGGACTTAACGTACCTTCCCCGCTTGTTACACTCTGTCCAAGGACGAGAGAACCGAATCTGCGGTGCTTGCATGGCGTGAAAGTTCCGTCCGGTTACGCCAACATGAAGAAACTTGTTTCGATAAAAGATTTGAAGTTAATTGGCATGAAGTCTCATGATTGTCATGTGTTGATGACACAAATGCTCCTGTTGCAATTAGAAGTATTTTGCCGATCAAGGTCCGAGAGACAATCATGAGGCGTGTTATTTTTTAACACAATTGCTCGAGAAGGTCATCGATCTCGAAGGACTAGATGCTCTGCGGGACGAGGTGGTAGCGACACTATGTGATCTTGAGATGTATTTCCCTCCGTCGTTTTTCGATATCATGGTCCATCTCATTGTTCATATTGTGAGGGAGATAAAGATGTGCGGGCCCGTGTTCCTCGTAGCATGTACCCGTTCGAGAGGTTCATGGGAATTCTCAAGTCATATGTCGGAATCGATCTCGGCGAGGGCGACATCGTCGAAGGTTATGCAAGCGAAGAGGTCATTGAGTTACGCCTCGATTACATGGCTCAGTCGAACCGATGGGTGTGCCTCGATCTCGCCATGAGGGAGGCTCGAGGTATCGGGACCATCGGAAGGAAAGCAATCACTCCAAATATGGATCGTATGCTCAAGCCCATTTCACGGTCTTGCAACACATGGTGAAGTGTCCCCATATATCGACCGGACAAGGACATGCTTGACAATGTAATCCATTGCGGCGGATGTTTGGATCACGAGACAACACAATGCAGCGGTTCAACCAATGGTTGAAGGAGCGACTTGCTAGGAGCTCGTCAAGTGATATCTTGACATGGTTGGCAAAAGGGCCAACATTTACGCTTGTAACATGGCGAGGATCGACATAAATGGGTACACATTCTATACGCAGCTCGGGATATAAAAAGCACTAACGAGCAAGCGGTGTCCGCATAGATGCATTCAAGACCGATGGGTGAGGAGCTCCTACTATGGGCAAATAGAGGAGATATGGGAGCTCGACTCGTGCTTTTCAAGATCCCCTATTTGGTGCCGTTGGGTCCATCTCCACGGTGAAGGTCGACAAGCACAGGCGTCACTACCGTGGACCTCGAGCGTGTCGGATACAAAGACGAACCATTCATACTGGCTAACCAAGTTGTTCAAGTCTTCTATGTTACCGACCCGGTAAATAAGAAGCGCCACGTAGTTCTTCATGGAAAAAGGAGGATTGTCGGAGTAGAGAATGTAGTGGACGAGGAAGAATACAATCAATTTGACGAGTTGCCTCCTTTCGGAAACGGCATAAGGGTCGAGGAAGAAGAACATGACGAAACTAGCTACATACGCGTCGATCATCATGAAGGGCTAATTTTTAAAGATTAATTGAACAATGTGTGTATATGTATATACATTCTGATGAATGGTTAATTTTAGTTCATTTGAGTTAATTAATTGATTTGTACTGTGAAATGGGATGTGATTGTTTCTCAAATGAATGTGAATTGGATGTATATACATGTACTCGTTGTCTTTTCTGCTTGTTTCAGAGGGCATGGCTAGCATTTCCTGAGGCTAGCCAATAAACAGATCGATCTAGATATATTAACCAATACAAAATAATATCACGAGCAGTTTGAACTACGCAACCGTCTCACATGTATATCATGAGCGGTTGTTTATAAAACCGTCATGCTACATATATATCATGACGGTTGTTTATTAACACCGTGCGTGATACATCATATATCACGAGCGGTTCTAAGTTAGAACCGTCGTGATATCATATATCACGAGCGGTTGTTTATTAAAACCGCTCGTGATTCATCATATATCACAGACGGTTGTTTATTAAAACCGTCGTGATACATCACATATCACGAGCGGTTCTAAGTTAGAACCGTGCGTGATAGGTATCCTGACGGTTCTAATTTAGAACCGCTCGTGATGTCCTTCCCTATTTACATTGGATCGCTAGGGTTTGCCGCGCCCGATCTCAAACGATTAAGTTTCTCAACTCCTCTCGCTAGCTCCCTCCCCCGAGCCCGTGCCGCCGTCCTCGGCGCCGCCTCCTCGAGCAGCGCTTCTCCTCCCGATCCCGTGACGCCGCCTCCTCCTCCGGCCGCGCCTCCCCGAGCCCGCCTGAGCCTCCTCCTCTGACCCGCCGCGCCTCCCCAAGCCCACCGCGCCTCTGCCTGAGCCCCGCCTCCTCCCCTCCAGGGCAGTGGCGCCCCTCGACGCGCCCGCCTCTTTGCAGATTACTACTCCTGCTTCGGCCGTCTCGTCGACGCCTAAAGGTAACCAATGCCGAAGTTACCGATCGACCCCCACGCCCTTTCCTATATTTCTATCAATAATCTGTCATGGTCCTTCATGATAATTGTACATGTTTTAGGAATTTGTATTTGTTCTAGTCGATTATTCATATGGTATTTGTTTTGATATCGCTCTTTGGAATACATTGCAATGATAATTCTATTTCTTGTGAAGATGTCTTCCGCTCATTACGAGTCATCGCGCCTCATGTGTGCGATGATGCACCATCCTCTCGAACAATATCCAACGCGGTAGAAGAAGAGGAATATCGAAAAGGCCCACGGCCGATTTACCATCACGGAGTCGTCGATCACCGGGACCCTATCAATCCTCGCCGAAGCAGCGTCCGATTCCGGAGAATGGTCGGAATAGTTGCATGGGAGCGGGTCAAGATCACCTATGATTCGTGGAAGGTGGTGCCGGACCATCGAAAACCGCCAGGTTGGCGGAAATTCTCGCATCGTTCGAGATCCGGAAGAACTCCCGGACTCCGGCGACGACACGCTGCTGCTGTGCATGCAAAGCGTGGAAGAACTTCAAGAGCACGCTAGTCAAGAACTACGTGGAGAAGGATCTGAAGCCGCCCTTCCACAAGTATCTATTCTTGGAAGAGTCTGGGCGAGTTTGTGGCGAAGAAGGCGACATATGAATTTAAGAGTGAAAGTGCGGCGCACACGGCCCTCGAGCAAAAACAAGCACCCCCACGACTCTAAGATCGCTGGGTATGCGGGTAAAGCCCGATATGGAGGATCAGAACAGCGAGCAAGCGGTTTGAATCTCTCCTTGCTATTTCTGAGATCACTAATGTGCGCGCCGAAGCGGTGGTTATTTGCGAGGTTATGTATTCGCCCACGGAAGTGTACTTTCCAAACCCGAAGACCGTGAAGTGTCCCAACGCCTGGTAAGATATCGAACTACCTAGTTTGTAATTACTCCATAACTTCATAGGAAGTGAAATGACATGTCGGGCTATATTGCAGATAACGTTGAGTGCACAATCTTCCCAAGGCTCATTCCAGGCGAGATAGGGAGAAGATATACTCTCTGCGGCCCTAGGAAACGATGAGCATCAAGATTCGCACGAGAGGCGCGGTGTTTTTGTTACATGGGAACAATGGTTCCAAGCGGACTCCGGATCGTACCGGAGTAGGAAGAGAGCCAAAGCCGAGCACGATGCAAAGCTACGAGAGGATCTTCGTGCATCCCTCAGAGATGAGCTCACTCAATCCTTTGAGGAAAGGATGCGTGCGTTCGAGCAAAAGCAGATAGAGACCTTTGAGGAAAGGATTAGGGGATTGCAAATGCCAAGTCAGTTGGAAACCCCTGCCCCTACTATACCGCTAGCCAGCCCCCCCAAACATCCGAGTAGCTGCGCGTCCAACCCTAACCCTACCACAATAGGTGATGACAGATTTTCCGTCGATGACATCCAGGTAATAATTATTATCTCTGGAATGCTCAATCCATTGATAGGCCTGTTGGAGTAGCTAATTTTGTATCGTTATGTACGTAGGTGGCTACGAAGTGCAAGCTCCAAGTGAGATATGTCTCTGTTGCCCTAGATGCTGCTTGGGGCCAGGTGTATCCATCCGGTATCGGAGCTTTGGTGCACGGTGCAAATCTAGCGCCGGGTTTCGCAAAAGTGAATGTGGACGGTGTTTGTGCCAATTTCGAGGCCGTCCATTGAAAATTCCCCAAACGATGAGGTCATGACTCTAGGGCAAGCCGTTGGAACATTCATCCGATGGCCCAAGGAGGACATCTGCCGAGCTACCGCTCGGTGTCAACTTCACGGAATGTCTGCTGCGGCATCAAGTCCACGGACTGACCGCACCGGCTACTACTGACCGACATGGCAAGGGCCCGCTGCATCACATGCATCTACACCTCGTGCTCAGTCGACTCTTGTGAAGTCGACCTATACAAAGCGAGGCAGCAAGGGCAAGGGCAAATCGAAGACGATCGAGTCCTCTCATGATATCCCCTTCTTGCCGTTGGCCCGGAAATACAAGCCAGGCGAGCCGTTGCTCGAGAAGTTAGACAGCCCTACCCTAGGACTGGATTGCACGGAATTGCATGCATGGTACATGGAACAGTCCAACAAGCCGGTTGATCAACGATGCTCGGGTGTCACCGTCAAGTTCAAAGAGCATCATTTTAACCACGTGTATCAAGACGCTGTCTTCACGGTGACCTTCGACGACTTGTTACATCTCTTCAACCTCGGCGAGCTCGGCGTCTCACTCATACGATCTTTGGACAATCGTAAGTGTGTACAATCACGGTCAATGTTAGTGTAATATCGATAAATGTTATATATAACTCCTAGCTTTTGTATAATAGATACATGATCGTGAAGCGAAAGAAGGAAATCACCGTAGGTTTCCTCGACCCACACGTTGTCTCCGAGCAAAGCATCACGGCGGATGCAACATTAAATCGAGAATTACGTTATAGATTTTTCATGGCTCACCGCAACAAGGAATTCATACTTTTGCCCTACAACCGTAAGTAAGTAGTGTTGCACTCTGGCTATACTTGTTGATTTGTACTTTATAAGCAAAGACGAACTTAGGTTTAATGACCATCTTGACATACCTAGGTACCATTGGATTCTAATTGTAATTATACCAAAACGAAATCGTAATATACCTAGATTCCCACAGAGGGCCACTCACAACTTCACTACCATCCGGAGTTTAATCATCGTAAACACATTTCCTCCATAGAAACTCTATTGTATTCTTTCCTTCCTTTGCAATGGCTAAGGCTAACTTCTTGGAGTCACGTAGGGTGTTCGACGTGTTACATGCTAAAGGATGGAATATCAAGGGAAGGACGCTCGCACATGATCAAAAATTCCCGGTACTTGCTAGCTAGTACACATTAATCCTATATAACACTTCGTAGCAATGCCTCTCGAACTAACCAATTCTATTTTTGCGGTGCCACCGGAAAGCCGTCCGCATAGCGTCTGTGGATACTATGTTTGCCACAACATGCAACTACTCATCGGTTCGCGATCACCAATGATCCTCGGGTTTGTCAATCTTTCAACAATTATTTCATATATGCTTACCAATTTATATAAGCCCGAATTTAACCTTCATATCGACAAAGTTGCGAACATATTTGAAGCTGCGTTGGAACAGAGCGAGCTCATAAAAATTCGATCACACCTTGCGCCATTCACGAGCAGACGTGTCATAAATCCAAATGGGAGTTTCCACAATGTAGCAGATTGAACTTGATTGAGATAGATTGAACATAATGGTACATGTGTGTAAATTAATGTACATTAATGGTTAAATTTAGTTAATTGATTTGTGAATTGGATGTGTTGTTTCGAAATGAATGCAATTTTGATGTGCTTCGAAATGAATGAGAATTGGATGTGCTTGTTTGAGAGGGCATGGCTAGCATTTCCGAGGCTAGCCAATAAGCGTAAATAGATTTAGCAATGCAAAGACTACCTCAGACGGTGCGTAGATGAAACCGCTCGTGATGATCGACTACCACGACGGTCAGTAGATAAAACCGCTCGTGATAGTCGACTACTCGACGATCGTATATGAAACCGCTCGTGATAGTGGACTATCGCGAGCGGTTTCATATACGCATCGCCTGTGATAGTGGATCTATCACGACGGTTTCATATACGCATCGCCTCGTGATATGGACTATCGCGAGCGGTTTTATCTACGGACCGCCTCGCGGTATCGAATATCACGCACGGTTTTATCTACTGCATCGCTGCGTGGTAGTCGTCTATCACGAGCGGTTGCATCTACTGCATCGCCTGCGTGATAGTATATATTACGAGCGGTTCAAAACCGCTCGTGATGACCATTAGCATTATTGACCCATAAACTCGGGCGGCTCAAGGAACCGTGCGTGATGGCGTTTTGAACCGTCTGTAAAGGCCTTTTACGTAGTAGTGAAGGATGAAGCCAAGGATTTGTTTTTGGTATCTCGGCCAAAGGATTAGTGCTTGGGATGTTGTAACCTCTGACAATGATACAAAATCTTATAGAATTAGGGTTGGTACAGAGTCCGATGATCTATTTCTAACTATGGAGAAGAATGGGCTGCCGCCGACTCCGTATGCTTAATGCTATAATTAGAAGGTTACTTCACGAGGGGAGGTACCTGGCTAGGGCTTACTGTCCAAAATTGATGAGAGCAACTTCTCCTTGAAGCTTCCACATTGCGTCGTTGATCTCACTTGCTTCACGGAGGAATATCGTGACATCGATTGTTTCTCCTGAAAAATATCGCCCTTTGTGGAGTCGAGTTGATTGAAATTCAGTTATGCATTTCTAACTAGACATTCGGATCGCTAATTGCGGTAAGTTCTTTTTTATGTCAAGTGTAGATTGCGTGGTATGTGGGCTACCTCTCCCAACCTTTTCTTGTTGGATGAATTAGTGACTAGGGGTGAATAGGAGCCACTGTTGGTCGGTGACATGGGCCCTCACCTCCAATAATTCACAAATCTGTCTTGATATTTTGCTCGAGTTCTGATATATTTTTAGTGACCTTTATATATATATATATATATATATATATATATATATATATATATATATATATATATATATATATATATATATAGGACGTCCGTTTCATACTCCTAGGAGTACATACTCCCACTCTTCCCTACCGTTGATCAACTTTGAGATGTCCACCGTCTAAACGGGTCTTCCCCATTAGCGGGTCATGCATCCGATGGAAATGATTAAAATACTAACTAATTACCGTCCATGCGGAACTACTCCCTTGTAACTAGGGAAGGTGCACTGCATGCTGTTTGTTACGTTGTGCATGGTAGTATAGGAGATTTGGCATTTTTGTATGCCGTTGGTGGGAGTATATACTCCTATGTGTTTAAATTTTGAATTGATGACTAATATGCAGTGACCTAGTTTTCATGGCTAATCATTGTATCTAAGAATAACACGAGTGAACCAAAAAAAGTATATGCTATACTAAGTTATCACTGATCTTCCTTCAAAAAAGATTGTATGGAGATTGAAGAAAAGAGTATCTCGGCTATGCAAAAGAAGTATGTTCTCAACAGAGAAAAGAAGTATGTTCTGAACAAAGAATAGAAGAGAAAAGAAGTATGTTCTGGACAAAGAATAGAAGAGAAAAGAAGTATGTTCTGAATAGAGAATAGAAGTATGTTCTCAACAGAGAAGAAGTATGTTCGATATCAAAAGAGAAAACAAGTATATTCGTTTTAAAAGGACATACGTGTCATACTAGTTAAACTGAATGCTTCATATACTCCCGAAATTTGAATTATATGAATCTCGAGTATCAAGAGCTAAGTGTAGTAGAACTAAATTTTGCTCTATTTTACAAGACCAGCATGACATTTCCATTTTAGATTAGTACAAGGAGGTGCCAAATTTTCTATGGACAATATAATCTCAATAATCCATAGAAAACAACATGTTCATACTATTTCCGAGGCTTACGTACAATTTCAATTGAACTGATAACAAAAACGAGTGCTTAGTGTCCCATCAATGTATGTAGTCCTAACATTGGGTGCCCGGTTGCTTGTAGCGCTCTCGCTTTTTAGTATGTTGAGCTCCTGAGTATAATAACCTTGAGCTGCTCCCCGTTACATGAACAAATCTTGGCACATCTCTGACACAAGGACTATGAACTGTTTTGTTTTCTTGCCATGGTTGTGCTAAACATATGACAAAAGAAAGCAGATAACTATATCACAATTCATCAGGAAAGAGGTATACTCAGCATACCCTCTTCTCTTGCTGAATATACCTATTTTCCAAAGACAACTTCAGCTGAAGACACATTTAGTGAATAAGGTCGATTGGCAGTACGCCTTTTCTATTCTGCATATTTTCCCAAAAGTCAAATCTCTAATACAAATAATCAGTATAATAACTAGTCAATGATTGTTGGTATCGATTAGTGACATAATAACTAGTCAATGATTGTTGGTATCGATTAGTGACCCCACTGAATATACTAGAAAAAGAATACGACGATATGCACTGAACCAAGTATATGCCATGCATAGAGACTAGATGCATTGTACAATTTGATATCAGTTGATTAGATTGCATAAGAGGGACTGCTATTGAACAAGACAGAAGATCAATTCGAAAGAAATGAAAGAACTAGATCCAATCCTACATAGCAGCAATGGAATGATCAGATCATTAAAGGAGTATATTGTATACTTCACAACAAAAGCACGAAAGAATGAACCTTCTCACAAAAGCTTCTAGTTGTGTGGTGTTATAGATCCCTATTGCACCGCAGCCGGCGGTTGAGTATCTTTATCTGATTATTTTTAACCCTTCATACCCTGACAAAAATGTGAGTATAATTAGAGATGAAACACAAATATAATACCACAAGGTTATACTACCTTGTGATTACCATACTACTTTTTTCAACCAAATATAGTCCCTAATCAGAGATAAAGTTGAGCCGTACCTCACACAATGAACTTGCCAACTAGTAGTGTGAATGCTCATATATGCAGAAAACGAATCAAATGGAAGCATGCGAACAAAATAATTTACAATTAAGGTAATCAGAAATACGAGCGGCTATGGCGGCCTCCACTTATGCTGACACACTGAGGAATATATCTTGATCAACACAACCTAACGAACTCACCTCTAGTCGCATGATCCGCAAAGGAGTATATATGAAAAATATAAAAATTAAAGAATTATGACTGCATGGTTCGTTCTGCCAATAGAGATTGAAAAAACTACCAACAAATTAAAAAGTGACTCAGAGCTCAAAGATAATAATGGTGACATGCACAAGGTGCTTTTGGCTGTCATGTTCAATCCCAGACCCCATTTAGCGCTCTGCTTATCTCGGTGTAAATCATGAAATCTTGGTCTAGATCTATTCAACACTGCCAAGAATATATAACTGAAATAAATTTGAGAACTGACGGACCAATTGAAACTATGGGATTGAATTTCAGATCATAAAAAGGAAAGGATTTTTGACTTGGTGTTGCCAATCAGCCGGTGTCTGAGAAGCCTTGTGTGGTCGCCGCGTTGTTACTGTCCCCAAAGAACCAATCAAAAAGGCAAGATGCTCCGAAACGGCAGCAGCCGCTGTGGCGTCAATGCCGTCGTCGAAGACCCATCAGCCAGCAAAACCGGAGACCGTGGCGTCGGATGTCAATTTTGGATCGGCCGGCACCGACGAAAGCCGTGTATGGTACTCCACAGTCAGCCAACGTAGTGTTCTCGCTGTATGATGTTTCCATTGGCAGCGCCGCCGCCGCTGGATGCCTATGCCATGGGAGCTAGTGCCGTGGGGAACTGCCGTTGGAGTGATTAATCGAAGGAGAGGAGCAAGTGGCCGATGAATACGCAGGCGGAACTGCCGAGGTTTGGTTCGGTGTGATTCCAACAAAATAGGTTGACGACAACTAAATCTCAATTTGAATGGCTTTTCTCTAAATTTCAGTAATTATTTTTTGGACGAAACAGGTCCATCGCCTGCAACCCGGTAAGGTGGTGTATACGAAGCAATCTAGATCGGGGGAGATCGATCAATGGCTGATGGAACCGGGAGTACGTACTCCCAGTGGTACTAAGTCATTTTCATAGGGCCAGTCCCCAACTCATCATCAATAGTATACTCCCTCCGTTTTTTATAGGGCGTATTTTGGTCAAGCATGGAGATTAAAGTATCCATGAAATCAAGAGAATATTAGAGAGAAATGACCATGGTATCCATGGTGTTAATGTCTTGGGAATAAGAAAAAGATGTTAGTGTGGGTGTTTACTCATAAATATTCTGTAGAGAGGGAAGATAAATGAGGGCAAAACATAGAAAATGTCATTAAATTTGCACGCGCATGTCTTATATTTTGAAACAAGATTACAAAAACTATAGGCCTTATATTTTGAAATGGAGGGAGTATTATTTTGCAATCTCAGGTATACACGTATGATGTGGAATTTTCATGTACATCAGATTAACAAGGCTTTATTTAATTTGGATGCAGGTAGTGTTGGCTCTTTTGGCCTTTGTTTTATTTGTTCTGGACAAAGGATAGACTGAAGCAGTATCCTTTTTATCAAATGCAACACTTTATTGTTGGAAAAATTGTTATGATACTAGTCTGGAATATTAATGATTTTCACAAGTTATCTATCATCGACTTTCTTTGCAGTGGACTAGCATCCAAGACCCCTATACGTGCAATATATCTATGTAAGTAAGTCTTTATGTTAGTAGGAAAAAATTAACGAAGTTTATGTTGAAACTGATAAAAGTGGAATTTGAATCCCACTTGGCCACTTTACCACAGTTCTACTGAAATCATCTGGTTCATCTTGTTGAGTTTAAAGTTCACTGGCAGTGCAAATCTAATATTAAGATTTATTTGTAGATATTCTGTGTCAATGATTTCTTGTTCATTCTGCATGGGATGGATGCTTGAGCAAATTTCTGTTCTTTGTATATTTTAACCACTGATATGTTTCAAGATGGGTAGTGTACCAGTCATAGTAATGGTTGATGGAAAAGATGGCAGAGCATGGATGTACAAACTTGAATCTAGATCTAGTGATATACTGTGATCATAGGAGATAATTCCTTGTTCTGTGCTTACGAGTTGAGACTCCTGTATTTCTGGAATCAAGCTTTGTTTTGCATGTGCCACTATGATTTCTTGTTCCATTCTACATTTCTATGTGGGAGCCTGAGATATATTATTTGAGAACATTTTCGTTGTTCATATATTGCATTGTCCTACATATTTAGAGATGGGAACTCTACCATAACACTATTGTTTGACAGACCAAACATTAAAACTTTGGTTGTACCAACTTTGACTTGATTGTGGTTTACTCCTGTTGTCCCTGAACGTAAGTCTTTGACTTGTGCATTAACAGTATACATAACCACTAGCTTTAGATTCTACTGGTTTGCTTTGTTTAATAATCTTTTTGCTGTATGGTTGCACAGTTGGCGCGTCTTCAGTTTTCCTCCTCGTTCTTTGCACCTTGAGATTATGTGTGAGCAGACTTGTCTTAAATCAGAAGAATATTTAATCTGAAGAGAGGTGCAGAAGCTCATCGTTCTTGGAGTTCAGCTGCCAACGTTTTCTTCGTCCTTTGGTACACGCTGCCTTTTCTCCTATATGCATTTGTATTTTGTAGTCGATATCACAATTGTACTCATCAATAGTTACCACCTAATACTCTACACTAACAGCACTGCAGGTGTCGTGATGGGACACTTGTGGGTTTTCTTCAAGTTTTATGCATGTAATCGGAATCTCCAGCGCCAACAACACCGTGTTCTAGAATGTTCCTTCAGAGTTCAGAAGCTGTCATTTCATTTGAAATGAACAAACGATTGCTGAATTAATAATATGCACACGTACGTAACTGATTTTGACATCTTTATGCATCCCCCGAACTCCCGAACTCCGAAGGGCCAAAGTTCAGGCCAACTTCGTAGTTCGCACAAATGGATGACAATGTAACGATAGGAGTACAAGCAGATGGAATGGATTTGAGGGGTACATTCTGTGAAGAACATGTAGAGGGGTGAATCAATGTGCCGAATGTTCCCTTGAAATTATGCCTGGAATTATTTTCTAAAACAAACTATTTCTTTGGTACAGTGGTGCCACGTGTGAATACTTTTGTGCATCAAATGTGTGCAAACTTTTCCTTCAGAGCCCAACAACCTAAAATTGTGTTTGGTAGAAGAGGATAAAACCAATATAATAAAAGTTGGTTTTGGCTAAAACTCAAAATACGAGTTTTCTGGAAAACTACACGGTACCTGTTTTTCACAAAACCAGGATAACGTATCCTCGTTTTCTACTGCATAACAAAGTTAGGTTTCAATGTCTCGCCAGATTTCTGCATGACAAGATCAAAGGAATCTGTAGCTTCGATCGTAACTCCTGGGGGGCTACTTGCATGCTCCAGCAAGCATGCAGGCTGCATGTGTGAGTCGTCGGCGCTGTTGTCGGCTCACTGCATGGGCGAAGCCAACCATAGCTCAAGGCTCGGGTTGGGTTAGCTGTTCTTAGCCCGAACTCGAATGTTTAGTGCTTTTAAGATATTTTCATTGGTTTTAACACTGATAAGATTTTTAAATCTCAGACTATAGCCCACTCAGATCGAGGTATGGATCGGCCGTTGGCTCGCGTCTTCTGAAGGGATGTGCTTGACACTGTTGCAAGTCGACGGAGCCTATGGACAAGCACCGCTGACTATTCATCCCAATATATATTTTCTTAAGTTTTTGTTTCAGTATGCAAACATCATGTCAGGCACAGCCATGTCTAGTAAAGTTCCTCCTTTCCTTAATTATGTTCTTGCTTCAGAATTTTAGTACAACTTGATAGAGCATGAAGACAAATAGATATCAAGTATTGCCGTCGAATCCTAGCCATTTCTTTTGTATTTTTTAACATTGTTTTGGCCATGGCTTCTGTTTTCCGATATTTAAGTGACCTCAACCAAACAAGACATTAATAAAAACACGTTTTAGGTTTCTGTGATCCAAACAACGTAATATAAAACTATAGTCTTAAGTCTTGCGTTGGAGACCGCGAGAATAAAAAACAACCTACATTTTGAGACAGATATAGTGTTAATTTAGTTATGGACAGATTGCTACTGCCTGCAGATAATTTATCCATCTTCTTTCCCTACTCAAATTTCTTACGACTTTCCAAACTATAACATCAAACGAATGCCACCAAATCAACCGTATTGGATGCAACATGACTCACTGAAGTTTCTGGCATAGCTTCTACTCACGAAGGAAAAAAACAGTAATCAACACAATAGATAGTAATAAAAACACGTTTTACGTTTCCATGATCCAAGGTGTGGTTCTCCCGGCAGCTCGGCGTTGGCGGTCGCCTTCCAACCCTTCAATTCAAGCGCTCTCTTCTCCCAGTCCGACCACCACCCCCATTCTCCCACTCCCACTGCAGGACGTTTGGAAGAGGCGCGCACAAAGTCGCAGACGCGTCACGCCGTCGCCGTGTGCCGTCTTCTCTTTCCCTCCACCACTATGTCCCGCCGCGTGACGCATCACCGCTTGAAGTTGGAGCGCATTATCCGAGACCGATTCAGCGCCGGAGACATTGGCGCCGGGGACGCACTCCACCTGTTCGACGAATTGCTCCAGCAAGCAGGGCCCGCCTCGGTTCGCGCCATCAACCTCCTCCTCACCGTCATCGCTCGCCGTCTCCCTTTTCAACCGCATCGCGCGAGCCGGCTCCAAGAAGGTGGCTCCCGATATAAACACCTACAGCATCCTCCTCGGCTGCTGCTGCCGCGCGGGCCGCTTGGACCTCGGTTTCGCCTCCTACGGCCACGTCATTAAGATGGGATGGAGGGTGGGCGCCATCGTATTCACTCCTATGCTCAAGGGCCTCTGCGCCGAGAAGAGGACGAGCGACGCAATTGACATAGCGCTCCGGCGAATGCCCGAGTTCGGCTGCACGCCCAATGTCTTCTCCTACACCATTCTTCTCAAGGGGCTCTGCAATGAGGGGAAGAGCCAAGAGGCACTAGAGCTGCTCCACTTGATGGCTGCCGACGGAGGCAGCTGCCCACCTGGTGTGGTGTCGTATAGCACCGTCATTGATGGCTTCTTTAAAGAGGGTCATGTGGACAAAGCTTACAATCTATTTCGTGAAATGCTGGATCGTGGGATATCACCGAATGTTGTGACTTACAGTTCGATCATTTCTGGACTATGCAAGGCTCAAGCAATGGATAGGGCCCAGGGGGTCCTTCAACAGATGTTTGATAACGGTGTTATGCCGGATAACATCACATATACTTGTCTGATTCATGGATATTGCTCGTCAGGACAGTGGAAAGATGCTGTCAGAACTTTGAAAACAATGCGCAGAGATGGTCTTGAACCAAATGTTGTTACTTATAACTCGCTGATGGACTATCTATGCAAGAACGGAAGCTGCGCAGAAGCTAGAATGATTTTTGATTCTATGCTCGAGAAGGGCCCAAAACCCAATGTTAATACCTACAGCACTCTGCTTCATGGGTACGCTACTGAAGGAGCTCTTGTTGATATGCATGATCTCATTGATTTGATGGTACGGAATGATATTCAACCTGATCATCGTGTGTTCAACATATTGATATGTGCATATGGTAAACGTGAAATGGTTGATGAGGCAATGCTTATATTTAACAAAATGCGGCAGCAAGGATTGAGCCCTGATATAGTCAGCTATGGAACGGTAATAGATTCACTTTTCAGGATAGGTAGAGTGGATGATGCTATGTCCCAATGGAATCAGATGATTGAAGAAGGATTGACTCCCGACAACATCATTTACTCTACCCTTATTCATGGTCTGTGTACCTGTGGCAAATGGGAGAAGGCTGAGGAATTAGCTTTTGAAATGATGAATAGAGGCACCGCCCTCACACCGTGTTCTTCAATGCAATAATGAGCAACCTATGCAAAGAAGGAAGGGTTATAGAATCCCAAAATCTCTTTGACTTGATGGTACATATAGGTGTGAAGCCTAATGTCATCACATACAGTTCACTAATAGATGGATATTGCTTAGCTGGTAAGATGGATGAAGCGATGAAGTTACTTTCTGTTATGGTCTCAATTGGCTTGAAACCTGATAATGTTACTTATTCCACATTGATTGATGGTTACTGTAAGAAGGGAAGGGTAGATGACGCATTAGCTCTTTTCAGAGAAATGGGGAGCAAGGGAGTTAAGCCTGGAGTTATTACATGTAGCATTTTGCTGCATGGGTTGTTTCAGGCTTGAAGGACTGCTGCTGCGAAGGAACTCTATCACTGGATGATCAACACTGGAATGAGACTTGATATTATCACGTACCGAACAATTCTTGTAGGACTTTGCAAAAACAACTGTGTTGATGAAGCACTGAGAATATTTCAGAGCCTGTGTTCGATGGATTTTCAGCTTGAGATAAGGACTTTTAATATTATGATTGGTGCGTTGCTTAAAGTTGGCAGAAAGGATGAAGCCAAGGATTTGTTTGCTGGCATCTCAGCCAAAGGATTAGTGCTGGATGCTGTAACCTACAGCTTAATGATACAAAATCTTATAGTATTAGGGTTGGTACAGGAGTCCGATGATCTATTTCTAACTATGGAGAAGAATGGCTGCGCTGCCGACTCCCGTATGCTTAATGCTATAGTTAGAAGGTTACTTCACAAGGGGGAGGTACCCAGGGCTGGGGCTTACCTGTCCAAAATTGATGAGAGAAACTTCTCCCTTGAAGCTTCCATAGCTTCCTCGTTGATCTCACTTGCCTCACGGGAGGAATATCAGCAGCATCAGAGGTTTCTCCCTGAAAAATATCGCCCTTTTGTGGAATCTAGAGATGATTGAAATTCATTTATGCATTTCTAACCAGACATTCCGGACTGCGAATTGTGGGAAGTTCTTTTTTTATGTCAAGTGTAGATTGCGAGGTACGTGGGCTACCTCTCCCAACCTTTTCTTGTTGGACTGAATTAGTGACTGGGGGTGAATAGGAGGCACATGTTTTTTCACCTCTGCGGTATTTATTTTTGTTTCCTGTCGCTCAGCCCTCAACTCACTCTCATTGTTTCGCAATCTCAGATTGATAGTCAGATGTAAATGGTAAGGGTCATCTGATCCTCTCTGTCAGACCCCAAATTTTTTTGTTTTGAGCAGAAAGGCAGGAGCTCTGCCAATTTCATTAAAGAAAGAAGGGAAAAACAAGCCCAAGAGGAAGAGAGAGACCGGCAGCAAAAGATTGCGACTGAAAGGCATCCGCATAGCCCGCCTAGGCGCTAGGCAACACCCTCCCGCCTAGCCGATTTATCCCGCCTAGGCGGCCGCCTAGCCTTCCAGATCAGCTTTCCGAAGGAACGTTGAATGCTACCTTGGAATTGCAGTAGGTAGGCTGATTTAGAAGAATACTCGCCGTTTAACGTCCGTGTCCAGACAATGTCATCTTGGATGTTTGGGTCGAGGTTGACTTGCTGAATTTTGGTCCACAGGGTTATGAATTCCTGGAGTTGTTGGGAGGTGTTGAGTGATCTGATCGAGCACATCCAGTTACTGTGATGCAATTCCTTAGCAATCGATCTGTTTTTCCTCGTAGCTATTTTGAAAAGGTTCGGTGCTATGCATTTTGGTGCCGTGCTTGAAAGCCAGTGATCATGCCAGAAACTCGCCTTAAGCCCATTTCCAATGGAAATAGCTGTTGCTGCCTGGAATAATTGCTTGTCCGTTTCATCACAGGGCAGCTTTGTTCCGGCCCAGGGTTTGGAGTTGCTCTTCCAATCATGCCACATCCATCTTAGTCTTAGAGCCTGACCAAATCTTTCGAGGTCGGAGATTCCTAAGCCACCAAGCTTCTTTGGGCGACAAACCTTCCCCCCAATTAACTAAGGAGTGCACTCCATTCGCATGATCGGAACCCTTCCAAAGAAAAGATCGTATAATTCTGTCCAACTTCTTCCGCGCCCACTTTGCTAAGGGGAAGATGGTGAGGTGATAGGTCTGGAGCGAGGATAGCACCGAGTTGACCAAGGTTAGCCTGCCCGCTTTGGACAGAAGCTTCCCTTTCCAACTCGGTAGCCTTGATGCTATCTTGTCTATGATAGGCAGAACGTGGATTTTACTCAGCTTGCGCGTGTGAAGCGGCAGACCTAAATATTTGCAAGGGAATTCGTTGCACTCTCCTGGGAAAGGCTGCAGGGTTTCTTGGAGGTCAAACTCCCCACATCTAATAGGGTATACCGCGCTTTTCTGGAGGTTGGTTACTAGGCTCGTTGCTTCCCCAAAAACTTTCAAGATTTGTTGAAAGGCTTGGATTTCAGTCTTTATTGGGTTCATGAAAATGGCAGCATCATCCGCATAAAGCGAGATTCTCATCCGAATTGTACGCGAGGGAATCGGGGAAAGAATATCCTCTTGAATTGCACGGTCAATGATTTTGGTGTGGTCGATCGCTAAGATGAAAAGCATCGGCACTAGGGGATCCCCTTGGCGGACCCCTCTGCGATGGTGGAAACTTCTCCCCGGCTTGCCATTAATAAGGACCTTGGAAGAAGAGGTAGCAAAAAGGATTGAAATCCACTCCCTCCATCTAGGGCCGAAACCAAACTGTTCCAGCACTTCTAAAAGATACGCCCAATGGATGGAGTCGAAGGCTTTTGCACTGTCCAGCTTGAAGAATAAGGAAGGTGTGTTAGATTTGTACAAGTTCCGAATCACATTTTGAGTATATAAGAAGTTGTCCTGGATGCATCTTTTCTTGATGAAGGCGCTTTGGCAGGGAGAGATGGGTGAGTCCAGGTGAGGGGCCAGACGGTTTGCAAGAAGCTTGCAGAAGATTTTGCTAACGCTGTGGATCAGGCTGATTGGCCGGAAATCTGTGATTCGGAAAGAATCTTATTTTTTAGGGAGGAGAACGATGTTCGCCGAATTTGTGAGGTCGAAGTGTTGCGCATGCATATTAAAAAGTTGTTGGAAGGATGCCACCAAGTCATTCTTGAGAATGTCCCAGCAGACTCTATAGAACAGGCCAGTGAAGCCATCAGGGCCCGGCGCTTTGTCCGGTGACATGGAGAAAATAGTTTCCTTGATCTCCTCTACGCCGGTTAGACCCCAAATTTGTAATTCAGGATCTTCTGTGTTCACAGCACTAGTCCCTGGATCAGTAGCTAGTGCCCATAGTTGCATCATTGAATATCAAACACATATGTTGAAAATGTAAAGCTATTGCATAATATTAGAAGAAGCATAAAAATACCTTACGGCTTTTGACTTTCAGAACGGCCAGCCAGGCCAAATATCTTTAAAGAATCAGCAGTGGAAGTGGAATTAAAAGTGCAACACGTAGAACCCTCATGACATACCCACAGGCAATCGATTGGGGCCTGCGACCTTATCCTTGGCGTTCTTGATTTCTAGTCTTGGCGGATGCTCATAATTGCCCACATAGCTTTCTTCTCTTACACTTACTGAATAATAATATTGAGCGAGTATGAGTATACAATTGTACTTCGCTAGCCAACAAACAGAATGCAGTTATATAATATACAAGGCTGATCAAAGGAATGCCTAATAATTCTTTTGTTTGCATAAAGCTACTTATTGAAATAGATTATGTAGTAGCAAATCCTGAGACCTAGCATTTTTAACTTACACGGGTTTTGCTAACATAGGTTTTAACAAAGTTGAGTTTTGTTGTAAAATTTCAGTGGAGGCTCCAACCTCCTATACCATTGAGTGGCTCTATCCACCCAATGCTCATGTTCTTTCTCGGATCACATCCCGTACTTCTCATTGGTTCTCAACCAGGCCATCTCAAATCTCTAGACTCTAACCTAACTTTTCATTCCACCCACAAATTGTTTTATGGAAATGAAAGCTACTTCAAACAAGTTCCCGGCACCGCTCATGACCGTGGGCATGGCTATCTAGATAGTTTTTACACTCTATAGAGTTTGTATACTTTACCCATAAGAGACAATCAACTTATAATGTCCGCCAGGACACACTTCCATGGATGTCGCAGTCATCACGAATGGGAGAAGATGACAGAGACGCGAGCTCCGGTGGAGAAAAATCAAAATTGATTGAGGGGTCTTGTTCGTGATGTTGTGGAACGCGATGTGATGCGGAAGGGAGGGGATGGAGTTCACTAGATTGACGGGAACATGGTGGGGGCATGGGGGCCGGCATGGGTTGCTGGCTCAGTCGGGCATGGAAAGGAAGAAGATGGAGTGCGGGAAAAGAAGGGGAGGCCAGAGGAAGGGGAGGGGGCGAGCGCGGCTTAAGTAGGGCGGCAAAAGGAGAAGGCGGCTGTGGCTGGCGTCGGCGTGGGCGGCGGGAGGGGTGACGCGACGGGGGCAGGCTAGGGCGAACCGGGATGTGGGAGAAGTGACGCAGCACACAGGGCGACGGCATGGCGCTAGTGGCAATGGTGGGACAAAGAAGAATCGGCGTGGGCACTACAGGCGTGTGGCATGGCCGGGAGAAGGGAAGGGAGGCGGAGGTGCTAACAATTTGGGTGATGGTATTTGGGCAGAGAGAGAAGAGGAAAGAGGCGAGTGAAAGAGGTGGGTTCAGATATTGGGCCGACCCAGGAGAAAAAAGAAAGGAGACAATTTGGTAAGTGGATTTTGGCCTGCACAGATTTTGGGGTTTTCATTATCTTGAGTTAGGTTTGAATTTAAGTAAATGGTTTTCTTGGAAATTCAAACCTTGATAGCGTTCGAATAAAATCTAGAGAAAATCGAATATCAACAAGATGTAAAAAAGTTCTAAAAATTTCACATTTTACTTATTTGAAGCGAAGGTGAATTTTGGGGTGTTACAATCTCCATCAACAACTTATGGGTTCGAGTAGAACCGACAAATTCTTTGTTTTCTTGGTGGGAGCACATGGCTGTAACCCAAGATGGGTCTTTACATATACTAGCAAGAAACCTGGCGTTCTTGCATGGCGTCATGCAACGACAAACTCATATGACCTCAAGAAACCTATCGTATGGTGCGACGACAGTAATTAATGCAATACAAAGACATTGTGCTGATAATTTCAAAACGGTCATCGAATATCAAAATCAGATCACAGTTTTCTTCCATGGTAAGCAGTGGAACTGAATTAGATCTAGCAATGCTTTGGCTTAGTTTTTTTTCTTAAAAAAACAAATCGGTACAAATATTTTTACACATGTTTTTGTATACAGAGTAATGCCCTCACTGCAGGACTGTGGGTTGAGTTCTGGATAGCCTAATCATCCAAAAAAAACACCTAACTCCTCCTAAATTCATGATACACTAACCATGCACGGTCCAAAACTGAATACAAATAGTTTTTGTTTTTAAGTAATTTTCTTTGTATAGATCACTGCTCACGCGTTCATGCATCTTTGCCCTATTCAAAGAAGTAAGTGTGGTCTATAAACAAAAGGGCCTAAAAGCAGAAGCTCGATGCGATTAGTTTTCCTTGATGTAGAAGCATATCCAACAAACAAAGCGCAAGGGAAAACATAAGGTAAAATCTCTGATTGTAATTTCAATATCGTCGCAAAATCGAACTAACCCTACAATTCATTTTTCATATTGTAGAATCACAACCACTATCAATTTGCAAGGAAATCATATGGTTGTATGCTCTCGAAACTAAATTAGCAGTGCAGTGGCATAGTGCTTATGCTCTGCAACCCTATTTTGTTAGCTTAACCTGTGAATACTGGTAGTCTGCACATTGTGCAAAACAAACCTTAAATATAAAATGTGGAAAAAGACATACAACCTAATTAGTGAACAAACGCTTATATAGATCATAACAAGACACAGAAACATCCCAATACAACTGAAAAACCGAAAAGGCGAAAACAACAGGACACCCTTCATGCATGCCATGCCACCTAAGCTGATTCTTTAGTTATGTATGTTTTTACTTGCTAAATCCATATGGTTGTTACTGCTAAGCATATCTAAAAGCAGCAGCCTCAATCGTCAATCGGATCAGTTTGAAATATCCATTTGAATGTTCCCTCTATAAGATGGACCATTCTTTTCTTTTTCTTTTTGAGTGTGTACTAAAACATTATATGATGAAGATATAGCCTATAGAAAGCACAAACCGAATAGATTCAGTAGGGAAAAAGGAAAACAATTAG
The DNA here is from genome assembly GCA_036346405.1 of Phyllostachys edulis. Lineage (NCBI taxonomy): Eukaryota > Viridiplantae > Streptophyta > Magnoliopsida > Poales > Poaceae > Phyllostachys > Phyllostachys edulis. The sequence goes on from JAYEVD010000829.1 coordinate 85,924, forward strand.
AAGTTTCGGCAGGTTAAGAATAGACATGTTTATGCTAATGTCTAAAGGTTGACCTAGGTACATTAGTCAATGGTAAGCAAACAGGCAATAAAGCACCTCGCAATGGCATGGTGCATGGTACTAAACATCTCCTACGCTCTTTGAAGGGGGGCCACTAAGCATCTCACCTCTGAATCATACCAAAAATCATCATAGAAATTAAAGAGGCTTTGCACGAAACCTCTATGATGAATCAAATTTGTAGCAAGGAAAGTAAAATGTTTGTTGAACTGACCTGTGCAGCTGAGATAGGTGTTAAACACGGGTGTTCCAGGAAGAACTGCTTGTCCTCACGCAAGTCTGGAAGTAGTCAATTCTTCTCTGTTTTTTTAATAAAAGGACTGTAGGGGAGGCCTCTACATTATAATCTAGCTAATAATAGGGGAATAATCAAAAGCAGTTTAGAAATTGATTTTAAACCCCTCATCCAGAGGGTCTAGATCATGTTTTGGGTCTTGTTCTAATTTAGGAAAGATTGGTAGCATTATGACCTCAAGAAACCTACCGTATGGTGCGACAACAGTAATTAATGCAGTGCGTGTTTGCTGAGAATGCAGTCATATCTATAAGCTGAACTAAAGACATAACGATGTGGGTTTTCTCTCTCTTATAATTGGGCGTAAAATATGAGCAGCCTGCTTACCAAGCTTTGTTCCAACTAATACAGTAGGCAAATCTGGAGCATAGTTCCTCAGCTCCGGTATTCACTGTTGAATATGGATGAAAAAGAATGTCTAAATTAGGGATTACTAATAAAAGCTGGCAAGACATTGTTGGCAAAAATTTCAGGTAAAGCAATGTGAACTTGCCTATGAATACTCTCATCACTCGCTTTGCTGATGAGAGTAAATGCCAACAAGAAGACATCAACCCCTCTGTAGGTAAGAGGTCTTAGACTGTTGTAGTCCTCTTGGCCTGCAAAAGGCCAGCCAAGGTTCAAGCACAGCACAAACTTTCTTATGCACAGAAAAGGTCTAATGCACATTTTCGTATTATTTAGATAAAACAGATGGTAACACTATCAATCTCACTACCTAATTAATCATATAATAGCTATGGAATCTAAACAAACTGTGGGCTTTCCTGATCATTTCTCTAATACCTGAAATTCCAAGGAATTAAAGAACGCAAATAAGGCATAAGTACTTAAAATATCTAACATCAAGTATTGCCTGGCCAAAATGTGACACATATTACTCTTTAACATTCATGTAACTAAAGAAATGAGCAGGCATTTCTGAAATCAACACGGCAATCATCAGGCACAGAAACTCAGCCTACATACCAGCAATATCCCAGAGGCTGAGGTTTGCCGTGTTGCCATCGACGACCATGTTCGCGCTGAAGTTCTCGAACACCATGTGCACATAATCCTATCCACCAGAAAACCACACAAGAAGATTCAGAAAATGACAAACAAGCACTGCTGATTCAGTCATCACGTACCACGGTGAAAGTGTTGCTGGTGTAGGATATGAGCATGCAGGTCTTGCCGACGGCGCCGTTGCCGACCATCACGCATTTGATGAACCTTGATGTGCTCACCGTCCTTTGGGACAGATAGCTAGAGAGATGGGCGGTCAGATCCTTCTCTCCGACCTTCCCTGTGAGTGTCTCTGCTTTCTGTTTGCGTGTGTTTGATTTTATTTTTTTTGGGTTTGGTGGTTATGGACAGAGGGCCTATATATATATATATACATATATATACATATATATAGATATATATACGTATATATACGTATATATAGATATATATATATATATATATATATATATATATATATATATATATATATATATATATATATATATATATATATATACGTATATATATATATACATATATATACGTATATATATACGTATATATACGTATATATAGACAGAGGCAGATCTAAAGAGGGAAAACAGTCAAAAGACCTGATTTAGTTTTGTAGTCCACACTTCCTGTGCATTTCAAAACAATATGTGGGCTGACAGTGTAGGTGTATTTACAAAGTTCGCACTTCGGTTTACCTTGATCTTCAGAAACTGGGAGCCATATTCACATTTGTTTCGTAACTCCGAAGAAGTGCAAGGGCCACGAAAAGAGGCAAATGATGAGACATGTACCATTAAAAATGTTAAGGATGCTAGGCTGTAGAAACAGAAACACCTTACCATTGACCTTATTGGCATCAGCAGACGACAAGTCGGCTGCATGTTGTTGTCGTACGGTGAGGCTTCCCATGCGGCGTCTATGCTCATCAGGCCATGTAAGACATCCACTACATACTTTTCAAAAGTAGCAGTCTATCCAATGCTAGAACACAAAAATCACAGTGTAAATCGTGAACTGTTTGGTCAAGCAACTATACTGTACTCTCCTTTACAAATATTGTGTTATATGAAACTCATTTAACACAGAAGAAAACAGGCTGATTCACCTCTGTTTCTTGTAATGAGACAACCAAATAATATCACAGGGCCATTGGCAACCCATGAAAGAAGCCAAAGGATTTATGTCAAGCTAATGGACATGGCACAAAAAGAAAATCTAACCTGGGCAAAAAAAAAACTAATCTATGGAGGTTTTGCATTTAGGTAAATCTGCAGACTATAAATGCGAAAGAGTGGGGACATAAATTGATACAGTGTACAATTTGGACAGCATCGAAGAAGTATACTACCTGATACGGTCAAATGTCCATTGCCCAACTGAAAGTGTGAATCAAAATTTGTAGATAGTTAAGACCGTGGGCATAAAACAAAGAAGACCAGACCTTTGCAAATAGACATCGATGCTGAAGTGGTGATCCCCTAAACCATCTAGAGGGCAACACTGTACAAAATGAAGAGAATATCAGCCTATCTAACAACAGCACACAAAAAACTATTTCTAATTCCACCTCTAGTTGTTAGGGAAAAACTTTAGAACAAACCATATCTATCTGCAACTCCTTCGGTAAGAAATCATTTCATAAGTAATGCAAGCAATCGAACCTTCAGTGAAAAAGGGAATCCCATGGTTTGGTTTGTTGTATCATAGTAAATTGCAGGCTTGATAGCGTTCTTACCGAGTAAATAGACCTTTTTCGCAGATGAGCATAACCAAACCAGGAGATATGGACCACTGCTCGCTGATGAAGATACTATGCGGAAAGGGCAGCTGGCCTCTTGGATCCCCTACGTCACCAAAGGAGGAGGAACATGGCGGACGACGGCAACGTAGCAGAGCGCGCGGGCGCGTTGCTGTTGGCCGCTCTGGAGTTGGCGTCTGCGGGGCGGCGGCGTGGAAATGCTTCTCGCAGTAGTGTTGTAGCACCTGCCCAAGGGAGCTGAGGACAGATACAACGACGTCCGTGGCCGACTGCCTCATCTGCAACGGCTCCTGCAGTAGCGCGGCGGCGGCAGCTTCTCCATCTCTCACCAAACGGCGCCGCCACCTCCTGCTGCTGGCCGCGTCCCTCCTCCAGTCCGGATGCTTCCGGAAGGGAGGAGTGGATCCTGGTTTGGGGGAGGAAGGGAGCAGCAGATCTGGGTTTTGGGGGAGGAAGGGAGAGAAGGAAGCAGAGAACAACCAACGATGCGGATGGAGGGGTGCCCCATAGTGCCTCGTGGAGGAAGCAGAAAAGAAGAGGGGAGAGGAAAGCGAGGCGGCGCAAAAGCGGTCGGGCAACGACGAGCGAGGAGGCGCCGAAGGTGGCGGCGAGAGCAGCTCATCGGCGGCGCCAGCGAGGAGGGGGCGGAGACAGAGAGGACATCGGGATGGGAAGAAGAAAGCGACGGAGACTGAGAGGCAATCGGGAGGGGAAGATGAAAGCGACGTGCGTGCGCGGGCGGCGTGGCACGAACCTTCTCGAGACAACGCGTGCGAGCGTCGCGGAGCAGGCTTCGCGCGGACGATCGGACGGCGTGGCCAGAAGCAAAGCGGGATCGGATGGCCAGCGAAAAAGGTGTTTTAGATCTCACAAACATATTATAAAATCAAATTGGCGAAGTGATGTTGTCTTAAGTGAAAATCAAATAAGCAAATGACTGTTCTTGTATTTTTCAAAGGAAATTATTGTTCTTATAGTTTCTACAACCGCCCCCACAAGCTGCTTGGCTCACAGATGGGCTGGAAATCAAGGGCTGGGTTGGTCGGTGACATGGGCCCTCACCGCCAATAATTCACAAATCTGTCTTGATATTTTGCTTAGGTTACCGATATATTTTTAGTGTCCTTTATATATATATATATATGAAGCATGGTAGTCTCCAGCTGTTTTATAGGGCCAGTCCGCAACTCATCATCAATAGTACTACTCCCTCCGTTTTTTATAAGGCGTATTTTGGTCAAGCATGGTGATTTAAGAAGCCATGAAATCAAGAGAATATTAGAGAGAAATGACCATGGTATCCATGGTGTTAATGTCTTGGGAATAAGAAAAAGATGTTAGTGTGGGTGTTTACTCATAAATGTTCTGTAGAGAGGGAAGGTAAATGAGGGCAAAAGAGAGAAAATGTCATTAAATTTGCACGTGTGTCTTATATTTTGAAACAAGATTGCAAAAACTATAGGCCTTATATTTTGAAACGGAGGGTGTATTATTTTGCAATCTCAGGTATACACGTATGATGTGGAATTTTCATGTACATCAGATTAACAAGGCTTTATTTAATTTGGATGCAGGTAGTGTTGGCTCTTTTGGCCTTTGTTTTATTTGTTCTGGATAAAGGATAGACGGAAGCAGTGTCCTTTTATCAAATGCAGCACTTTATTGTTGGAAAAATTGTTATGATACTATTCTGGAATATTAATGATTTTCACAAGTTATCTATCATCGACTTTCTTTGCAGTGGACTAGCATCCAAGACCCCTATACGCGCAATATAACTATGTAAGTAAGTCTTTAAGTTGGTAGGAAAAAAATTAACGAAGTTTATGTTGAAACTGATAAAAGTGGAATTTGAATCCCACTTGGCCACTTTACCACAGTTCTACTGAAATCATCTGGTTCATCTTGTTGAGTTTAAAGTTCCCTGGCAGTGCAAATCTAATATTAAGATTTATTTGTAGATATTCTGTGTCAATGATTTCTTGTTCATTCTGCATGAGATGGATGCTTGAGCAAATTTCTGTTTGTATATTTTAACCACTGATATGTTTCAAGATGGGTAGTGTACCAGTCATAGTAATGGTTGATGGAAAAGATGGCAGAACATGGATGTACAAACTTGAATCTAGATCTAGTGATATACTGTGATCATAGGAAATAATTCCTTGTTCTGTGCTTACGAGTTAAGACTCCTGTATTTCTGGAATCAAGCTTTGTTTTGCATGTACCACTATGATTTCTTGTTCCATTCTACATTTCTATGTGGGAGCCTGAGATATATTATTTGAGAACATTTTCGTTGTTCATATATTGCATTGTCCTACATATTTAGAGATGGGAACTCTACCATAACACTATTGTTTGACAGACGAAACATTAAAACTTTGGTTGTACCAACTTTGACTTGATTGTGGTTTACTCCTGCTGTCCCTGAACTTACGTCTTTGACTAGTGCATTAACAGTATACATAACCACTAGCTTTAGATTCTACTGGTTTGCTTTGTTGAATAATCTTTTTGCTGTATGGTTGCACAGTTGGCGCGTCTTCACTTTTCCTCATCGTACTTTGCACCTTGAGATTATGTTTGAGCAGACTTCTCTTAAACCAGAAGAATATTTAATCTGAAGAGAGGTGCAGAAGCTCATCCTTCTTGGAGTTCAGCTGCCAACGTTTTCTTCATCCTTTGGTACACGCTGCCTTTTCTCCTATATGCATTTGTATTTTGTAGTCGATATCACAATTGTACTCATCAATAGTTACCACCCAATACTCTACACTAACAGCACTGCAGGTGTCGTGAAATCTTGTGGGTTTTCTTCAAGTTTTATGCATGTAATCGGAATCTCCAGAGCCAGCAACACCGTGTTCTAGAATGTTCCTTCAGAGTTCAAAAGCTGTCATTTCATTTGAAATGAACAAACGATATCTGAATTAATAATATGCACACGTACCTAACTGATTTTGACATCTTTATGCATCCCCCGAACTCCTAAGGGCCATAGTTCAGGCCAACTTCGCAGTTCGCACAAATGGATGACAATGTAACGATAGGAGTGCATGCATATGGAATGGATTTGAGGGGTACATTCTATGAACAACATGTAGAGGGGTGAATCAATGTGGATTTGGCTTGTGCCGAATTTTCCCTTGAAATTATGCCTAGAAGTAATTTCTAAAACAAACTATTTCTGTGGTACAGTGGTGCCACGTGTAAATAATTTTGTGCATCAAATGTGTGCAAACTTTTCCTACAGAGCATAACAACCTAAAACTGTGTTTGGTAGAAGAGGATAAAACCAACATAATAAAAGTTGGTTTTGGCTAAAACTCAAAATACGAGTTTTCTGGAAAACTATCGGTACCTGTTTTCACAAAACCGGGACAGCTTATCCTCGTTTTCAGCCGCGTATTGCACGCCTGTTTTATGCCGCATAACAAAGTTAGGTTTTAGTGCCTCGCCATATTTACGTACAACATGATAAAAGGAATCTATAGCTTCGATCGCAACTCCTAGGAGGCTCGATGTATGCTCTCATCTAATGTGTGTTAACGGAGCAAGTATGCAGGCTGCCTATGTGAGTCGTCGACACTGTTGCGTTCACGACTGCTTATCGGCTCATCGCGATGGCAAAGCACCACGCCATGACAAGGCTCGGGCAGGCAATTGTTCCTAGTCCGAACTCGAATGTTTGGTGCTTTCAAGAGATTGTTATTGGTTTTAACACTAATAAGATCTCTAAGCCTCGAGCTATAGTCCAAACAACCGAGGCATGTGTAACGACCCTATTTTTCAAATAGGGTGTACGATTTTGTACAATCGCCTAAGATTTGGTTGCCATAACCGAAATGAAATCAAACCTACTTACGAACAGTTGAAAAGCATTATTTTGATTAAATTATGGCCTAGCAATTATTTTGCAGCAACGAAATGGGCGTCTTAAGCCCAAAGCTTTGACTAACATTCAGAAGAGCCAAAGGCTTTCCACAGAAAGCTGGAGTGCGGTCGCAACCCTAACACGTTCTCCACGGTGTTCTTCAATCTTTCTAATATGCATTCTGATGAAAATTTAGCAAGATTGAGTACACAACGTACTCAACAAGTCACATCGGAAAGCTATTTAACTACATGCCAGGAGTTCAATGGATTGTTTAGGGTTTACCATATCAGGTATATGTGGATGCATCGTTTGAGTTAAAGCAATTTATCTTTAAAACAGAAAAATAATATTAATATAACATCAGGGGTTTACTCAACAATTGCCATTACCATCTTAATATCTCAAAATCTCTACTTATGCCTCATATATTGAAATCACCCATGAACACAACTTCATTAACAGAAAGCATGGTGTATCCGAATACCATTAATTATACTATGTGGAGTTGCCCAACTTTTCCCACAAGATACCTCAAACTCATACTGTCAAACTATATACATGCAACCTGATAGCGTGCGACTGAGTTGAGATAACAAGGCATTCCCACTACTCAACCTTTCTAGCCTCACCTAGTAAGTTCTTGGACCCATAAAACAATCGGGAAACCACTGGGCAACAGTGGAATGCGCGGTCCGATGCTGACGGTACCTACCATTGTGTAAACCAGCGAGTGTCCCTCTAGGCCCACTCCTGTCCCACCCCCAAAACTGCGGCTACTCTGTACACAAGAGCATGTATTCATCCTGTAGATATTCAATCAGAATAGCAGTGTACTAAGCCAAGTTAGATATACCAATCAGAAGAGTTCTGCTCTATACGCGTCACGTCGTCGCCGTGTGCGGTCTTATCTTTCCCTCCACCTCTCTGTTGCTTCCTACTCTCCTTGAGGCTGGCTATGTCCCGTGACGCATCACCACTTGGAGTTGGAGCGCATTATCCAAGACCGATTTTGCGCCGGAGACATTGGCACCGGGGACGCACTTCGCATGTTGGACGAATTGCTCTAGCAAGCAGGATCCGCTTCGGTTCGCGCCATCAACCGCCTCCTCACCATCATTGATCGCAATGGCCCCGCGCTCACCATCTCCCTCTTCAACCACATCGCCTGAGCCGGCTCCAAGAAGGTGGCTCCCGATATATGCACCTACGGCATCCTCCTCGGCTGCTACTGCTGCCGAGCGGGTCGCTTGGACCTCAGTTTCGCCTCCTACGGTCACGTCATTAAGATGGGATGGAGGCTAGGCGCCATCGAAATCAATCCTACTAGGTACCTGTGCGCGCATCTGCGCGCTCGCTATATGCAGAGGCGAAGAAAAAACGATGAAGAGTGGAAACAGGATTTGGACGAAAAGCGGAATTAGGGTACTGATAGAGAAGTGATTGACGAGAATATATTTGCGAATGGGAGGAAGCTGGAGGGGATGGGGGACACGCGGAATACGGTGGCCAAGAAAAATCAGGGCGATGTGGCCGTCCTCACCTCGCCCCAAACATGTGCCCTTTTACCCGGTAGGATGCTGGTCCCATAACAAGATAATTCCTACATCAGAGCCAAATTCTAATGTAATCTTATCTAAACTGTGTTTGTCCCCAAGGTCAAAAAAGTGCTTTACTAAAGGGAAAATTAGCTCAGTGACATCGTGTTAGAGCGTAATCGGAGGAACGACACTCCGTTCGTGACGCACTGAAAAATAACATCGCGAACACCAAAAAATTAGACGAATGACATCGTTGCCAGTTACTTCCGTTTACAGAATTTTTTAAATATAGAAACTGAGCTCAAAAATTTATCAATTTTTTGTGGAGCTTACCGACACAGTTTAATTGCTTGTGTATTTTTAAAAAAAACTTTATACATTCTGATTTTATCTCTAAAATTCATTTAAGTATACTATTTGTAGGAATTTTCTAATATAGAACATCAGGCCCAAAAATTATGAATTTTTTTTCATGCTCCTTACATAGTGGACTTAATTGTGTAATATTTCTAGATTTTTTACAAAATTAATTAATACAATTTCATAATATCCTTACATTATGAAATAGTAGACTCCTTACACAGTAGACATTATGAAATTGTATTACTTAATTTTGTAAAATTCTGGAAAAATTACACAACCAAGTCCACTATGTAAGGAACCTGAAAAAAATTTCATAGTTAGAAGGTTACTTCACAAGGGGGAGGTACCCCGCCTATGCCCGCTGAACGCCCTCCGAAAGGTCCCCCGACGGGGGTGGTGCTACCTCTTTGGTGGTGTTGGGACGCCTGCAAGTGCGTCAAATCAACCGACGAGTGGTCCATTAGACAGCGCTATTAGTGCAGCCCAAACTACTACGCGGACTACCCCGACGCAGGTTTAACACGCCGAGCCACAAGCAGCCGGTAATGAAATCACATTTCAATGCACATCACTATTTTGCTTCCCATTTCGCCGTAACCACATCTCTTTTCCCACCGCAGTCTCCGCCGCGCCTATGCGACTTCAGCCAGTGGATCGATGACAAGATCCACCCCTACGACATGTGGATGCTGTTGTCACAGAAGAGGTGGGCTAGGGAGGACTGCGAGGGCCGTGAAAGGCGCCTCGAAGAGCTGTAGGCTGAGATGAAGGAGAAGAAGAGGCGGGAGAGGCTGCATGAGAAACAGGAGCGCTAGCATGCTAGGCGACGTAAGGCGGAGAGGACGCGGAAGAGGGCCATCGCGGTGAAAGCTAAGGCGCAAGGCAAGAAGTACAATGCTAAGTTGGGCCGCAAGAGCAAATGACTATGTTCCACGTAGTAGTTCGACCCTTTTCGTCTATATGTCCCGTGTATTTTTAATTCCCTAAAGGCACGCGTGTACCATCCTTAGTTAGTTCCATGGTGTGTCATGTAACCCCCTTATCGGATCAACTGTTGTGTTGTTATCGTTGTGCCATTTCTTTGGAGTTCTCCACTGTGTATGAATTTTCTCGCGCATCGCAATATCATTTACCTTTTTACTTACGAATCATTGCTACCTCAAACATCCTCACAAAATTCTTCAGAAATTTACCTCACTACAACAACATTCGACAATCACAAAATGTTATTGTGAGTCTAACATATTTCGTACCCTTAAGATTCTATAAAAATCACGAACGGGCCAACCAACCTTGTCACCACCCTTTTATTTCTAAAAAAAGTTTAACAATCTACAAACAAGATTTGCTAAATGTATTACCTACAAAAATTGTCATTTATTTTCCCACGGTTATTTCCATCGCATTAATAAAATAATAATATTATTATTTTAAATCGCCCAGCGGTCGAGCGATAAGTGAAGTAGTCGCCCAATCGTTCAGCGACTACCATAAGTCGTACAACCACCGGACGACTACTCCACGTGTAGCTCTGTCGTTGGGCGACTAGTTCCAAGTCACTCAACGGTTCTGTAAAATAAAAATTCGGAGGTGTATTACTGTATTTCCGAATAAAAAAATGATTATTATAAAAATTCCATAACGGGCTAAGTGGGCCGAACCAACCTGTCAGGCTAAATGGGCTCGATCGCGCAAGACAAAGACGTCAGCCATCTAGCCATGCATGGGCCATCTCCACAGCACGTGGTAGATGCAGCCGCGGCTCACCTATTAGCCGAAAGCCACGATGGGCGATCTTAGAGATAGGCCGAGTGCATTGTGCCGTCTTGGGCCATCCATTTGGCTGCACGTATTTTAAGGTGTCAATCTTTCGTGACAGGCGAGAGTGATACAAAACAATAGTCTAAGTCTTGCGTGGGAGACCGCGGAAATAAAAAACAACTTACATTTTGGGACAGATATAGTGTTACTTTAGTTATGGACAGATTGCTATTGCCTGCAGATTTCTTACGACTTTCCTAACTATAACAGCAAACGAATGCCACCAAATCAACCATATTGGAATGGATGCTACATGACTCACTGAAGTTTCTGGCTCACGAAGAAAAAAAACAGTAATCAACACAGTAGATAGTAATAGAAAAAACACGTTTTATGTTTCTGTGATCCAAGGTGTGGTCCTCCCGGCGGCTCGGCGTTGGCGGCCGCCTTCCAACCCTTCAATTCGAGCGCTCTCTTCTCCCAGTCCGACCACCACCCCCATTCTCCCACTCCCACTGCAGGACGTCGTTTGGAAGAGGCGCGTACAAAGTCGCAGACGCGTCACGCCGTCGCCGTGTGCCGTCTTCTCTTTCCCTCCACCAATCTGTTGCTTCCTACTCTCCTTGAGGCTGGCTATGTCCCGCCGCGCGACGCATCACCGCTTGGAGTTGGAGCGCATTATCCAAGACCGATTCCGCGCCGGAGACATTGGCGCCGGGGACGCACTCCACCTGTTCGACGAATTGCTCCAGCAAGCAGGGCCCGCCTCGGTTCGCGCCATCAACCTCCTCCTCACCGTCGTCGCTCGCGATGGCCCCGCGCTCGCCGTCTCCCTTTTCAACCGCATCGCGCGAGCCGGTTCCAAGAAGGTGGCTCCTGATATATGCACCTACAACATCCTCCTCGGCTGCTGCTGCCGCGCGGGCCGCTTGGACCTCGGTTTCGCCTCCTACGGCCACGTCATTAAGATGGGATGGAGGATGGACGCCATCGTATTCAATCCTATGCTCAAAGGCCTCTGTGCCGAGAAGAGGACGAGCGACGCAATTGACATAGCGCTCCGGCGAATGCCCGAGCTCGGCAGCACGCCCAATGTCTGGTCCTACAACATTCTTCTCAAGGGGCTCTGCAATGAGGGGAAGAGCCAAGAGGCACTAGAGCTGCTCTACTTGATGGCTGCTGACGGAGGCAGCCGCCCACCTGATGTGGTGTCGTATAACACCGTCATTAATGGCTTCTTTAAAGAGGGTCGTGTGGACAAAGCTTACAGCCTATTTCGTGAAATGCTGGATCGTGGGATTTCGCCGGATGTCGTGACTTACAACTCGATCATTTCTGGACTATGCAAGGCTCAAGCAATGGATAGGGCCGAGGGGGTCCTTCAACGGATGTTTGATAATGGTGTTATGCCGAATAACACCACATATAATAGTCTGATTCATGGATATTGCTCATCAGGACATTGGAAAGATGCTGTTAGAATTTTGAAAAAAATGAGCAGAGATGGCCTTGAACCAGATGTTGTTACTTATAACTCGCTGATGGACTATCTATGCAAGAACGGAAGCTGCGCGGAAGCTAGAATGATTTTTGATTCTATGCTCGAGAAGGGCCCAAAACCCAATGTTAATACCTACAGCACTCTGCTTCATGGGTACGCTACTGAAGGAGCTCTTGTTGATATGCATGATCTCATTGATTTGATGGTACGGAATGATATTCAACCTGATCATCGTGTGTTCAACATATTGATATGTGCATATGGTAAACGTGAAATGGTTGATGAGGCAATGCTTATATTTAACAAAGTGCGGCAGCAAGGATTGAGCCCTAATATAGTCAGTTATGGAACGGTAATAGATTCACTTTTCAGGATAGGCAGAGTGGATGATGCTATGTCCCAATTCAATCAGATGATTGAAGAAGGATTGACTCCCGACAACATCATTTACTCTACCCTTATTCATGGTCTGTGTACCTGTGGCAAATGGGAGAAGGCTGAGGAATTAGCTTTTGAAATGATGAATAGAGGCATCCGCCCTCACGCCGTGTTCTTCAATGCAATAATGAGCAACCTATGCAAAGAAGGAAGGGTTATAGAATCCCAAAATCTCTTTGACTTGATGGTACATATAGGTGTGAAGCCTAATGTCATCACATACAGTACACTAATAGATGGATATTGCTTAGCTGGTAAGATGGATGAAGCGATGAAGTTACTTTCTGTTATGGTCTCAATCGGGTTGAAGCCTGGTGTTGTTACTTATAACACATTGATTGATGGTTACTGTAAGAATGGAAGGGTAGATGATTCATTAGCTCTTTTCAGAGAAATGGGGAGTAAGGGAGTTAAGCCTGGTATAATTACATATAACATTTTGCTGCATGGGTTATTTCAGGCTGGAAGGACTGCTACTGCGAAGGAACTCTATCACTGGATGATCAACACTGGAATGAAACTTGATATTATCACGTACAGAACAATCCTTGTAGGACTTTGCAAAAATAACTGTGTTGATGAAGCACTGAGAATATTTCAAAGCCTGTTTTTGATGGATTTTCAGCTTGAGATAAGGACTTTTAATATTATGATTGGTGCGTTGCTTAAAGTTGGCAGAAAGGATGAAGCCAAGGATTTGTTTGCTGGTATCTCGGCCAAAGGATTAGTGCCGGATGTTATAACCTACAGCTTAATGATACAAAATCTTATAGAATTAGGGTTGGTACAGGAGTCCGATGATCTATTTCTAACTATGGAGAAGAATGGCTGCGCTGCCGACTCCCGTATGCTTAATGCTATAGTTAGAAGGTTACTTCACAAGGGGGAGGTACCCAGGGCTGGGGCTTACCTGTCCAAAATTGATGAGAGCAACTTCTCCCTTGAAGCTTCCACAGCCGCCATGCTTATTTCACTTGTTTCTGCGGGGGAATATCTGCAACATCAGAAGTTTCTCCCCGAAAAGTATCGCTCTTTCGTAGAATCAAGGGATATTTGAAATCTTTTGCAGTTATACAATTCTAACTAGGCGTTCTGAACTGCTAATTGAGGTGAAATCTTCTCTTTGTATGTGAAAGTGTAGATTGCGAGGTATGTAGAATCTTTTTTGAGTTACATTATATCTGAATTCAATAGAAGAGGTAAATATCTTACACCTGATTTTTGGAATTTTCCCTTAGGTAAGTTTGATAATGGGTATTTCGATGGGTTGAGGAGTTTCAAGACCGAAGTCATACTATATTTCACTAGGGTTTTTAAATTCTTTAACTTCGTTATTGAAGGTTCGTATTGCATTGCCATCCCCTAAGAGGAGCATAAAATTATTTGTCATCTATCCTGATAGAGGCATGGATGGAGGGATCCCTAACTAGAGCTTTGAAAGCTTTGTTCTTGTTCCTGTCTAGTTCCTGTTTTCCTATGTTTATTTTAGGGCGTTAATTTTGTCACAAAATCTAGCAATGTTTCGTGAATATTTAAATATTTCGATCACTTAACTCCTGGGAAACATAAGTTTGTGTGTTTGGCACTAAATCAAGCTATGGCATGAATATTGAGTGTTCTAAAGGCGTCCGCATAGCCCGCCTGGGCGCTAGGCAACACCCTCCCGCCTAGCCGATTTATCCCGCCTAGTCGGCCACCTAGCCCCGCCTAGTCGGCGATTAGGCACTAGGCGCTAGGCGCTGGTCTGCCATCCATCTAGCGCCTAGCGCTTTGGTGAACATTGTGAATATCTATATTTATAATTCAGTTAACTCCAGGGAAGCATGACAGAACCCTTTCTTGAAGAACAGTTGAACCAAGCTTTTGCTTTGGTTTGCTTGTAATTAAACTTCTCTTTTAGAGAAGCTTTACAAATCCTTTGCCGAATTTCCAAACAAAGCACCAATTATCTGACTGTATCCATTTATTTGATGTTTTTATGTCCTTATCTATTTGGCTTTGTCTATTTAGACAAAATTTAGGTTGGAGAATCGCAACACTGGTGTCTGAATCATTTTTATCTTGGGTACGGTAGGTTAGGAACTCCGAGTAGAGAAATGGAGCTTCTGTTGAACAATACAAGAGATACTTTGATCAGGAAAATTAAACTATTCCCAGGAATTATATAGGTTTTTCTGTGTCTTCTAAGAGTTCTCCTGGAGTAGTTGGACAGGGCTGTGCTAAGGAATTCCGAGAAATTTTTGCAAGTCGTAAAGAGTTGAGTGGTACTAGGTAGATGAATAATTTGTGTGTGCATTGTTCTTGTGACCCCAACGCTTTCCCTGAATATTGATATTTTTTTTCTTTCAAGGAATGTTTGTGTGGTCATCGGCAATGATGAGTCGAACGAGACTGCCTATTAATACTGCTTCTTTGCTTAGAATTTGCATAACTTTCCAATGCATTGAAGAAAAAGAATCAGCAAGGAGGCCTGCAACGTCTTCAGTAGTTCAGTGTGAGGGTAGAGCCCTTAATAGCCACAGCATGAGAAGATTTATCTTGTGTCCCATGAAAAAGGACTCAGGTTGCTGTACAATAGTCCCCTGTCGTCCAATAGGGCACATAACCTATTCAGTGGCCCCCTTTACTAGGCAGTAGTATCATCGTTGTCACATGAAGCATAGTGATGGTGGTTTCCATGAGCTCGAGGTGTAATTTTTGCATTCTCAGATTCAGAGTCAGTACTATCTTTTTTCTTTCTTTACTTGATATTTCCCTTCTAGGTTGGCAAAGAATCTGGAACCTGATCAAAGTACCAGGCTCGGTAAACATGTTGGAACCATCTTACTTATTTTTGTTGCTGTATTACCTAGTTTTGTTGTTGTAGCTGCTGGCGTGTGTACCACGAGGTGGAAAAAGTTACCTTCTTAGTGGCCTAGATGGGAGGAAACCATGCCATTATTGAAACTGATGCCTCTTAGGCATGTGATGCTGCAGATATCCCAGATAGCAACCCTGCGCAAGGGTGAAGGGCCTGCTGTTATTGATGGAGCCCGGCGCATATCCTCCTCGTTCAGAATGGTGAGTGCGTTCAACATAGACGCTTGTAGCATATACGGTAGCGCAATGCATGTTGAGCATCGACTAGGTAGACAGGCTCTATCTCTTAAGGCTCTATCTCTTTAACTGCAACTCTTTTGTGGCCTGATGTACCACCTAGTTTTCTCATTAACCTAATGTTGGATTATGTAATGTTTAAGTAATCAATAAAGGTCTCTTATATATGTTTGAAGTTTACTTCTCAAAGGGGAGGTATGCAGGGCCAGTGCTTACCTCTCTGAAATTGATGAGAAGAACTTCACCCTTGAAGCTTCCTCACCTGCTTCACTGATACCGCTTTTTTCAGGGAGGAAACATCAGGATTTTCTCCCTGAAAAATATAACTTTTTTGTGAAATCCTGGGTTGGTTAAAACCTTTTTCAGTAAAGCAATTCTAACTAGACATTCTGGACTCATAATTGAGGGGATATATTTTCTTTGTATGTGAAGTGTAGATTGTGAGGTATGTAGGTTACTCTCCCAACCTTTTTTTAGTAACATCACGCCTGAATTGCAGAGAAGTGGCCAAATAGTATTCACTAACATTTGTACTTTTGAAGATAATAACTTCATTATGGGAGGTTAGATGTGCATCATTGTCCTCGAAGAGGAATATCGAATCCCTTGTCATCTCTACTGATGGGCATGGAGGGATCTGAAACTAGAGCTTTCTAAGCTTAAAACTTGTTTGTCTCTAATACCTGTTTGCTATGTATGTTTTACAGGCATTTAGTTTGACACTAAATCCAGCATTGCCGCATGAATATTTAAATTGTTAAATCACTTAACTCCTGGGAAACAGAAGTTTGACACTAGATGCAGCAATTCTGCATAAATATTTAAATTTAAAATCACTTGACTCTCGAAACATAACAGATCGTTCTCTAGAAGAACAGCCTAACAGAAATTTTGCTTTGTTTTGGTTGTAATTAATCTTCTCTTTTAGACTATGGGTACATTGTGAAAATGCTGGCTGTGTTGGGCTAACATGAAAAATATTTGTTGGAGTGAAATTGCATATTTTCCGCTAGTTACTGTTAGTCAATGGACATGTAGAATGGCATTTCCTCAATATTTTTGATATTTAGTCCAAAGGTTCATTTCCTTTTGGTGAGCATAATTCTTGGAGCTGGGACAGTTGATCATTAGGGTGTAACTGAATTTTGTTCAGCATCGAATTGACCGAGCTTTATTAGTTTGGATTGATCCTAGGTGTAACGAGTTTTTTTTCTCTTCAAATTACAAGTATTTTGAAAATGTTTGTTGTGTTTGGCGCACACCAAATATTTGCTTGGAGTCCTGGATTTGAATTTTTTTATAGAGAGAACGTAAGTCTTTGGACCTGTAATATTATTTTGAAGGAAGCATTACAAATCTTTGTCGTATTTCCCGTTTTCCACACAAGGCGTCACTTATTTATCTGACTGCATGTACTGTGTTTATTTCCTGTTCTTATGTCCATATCTGTTTGGCTCTGTCTATTTAAAGAAATTTTAGCTTGGAGATTTCCCAACAATGATGTATGAATCGTTTATATCTTTGGATATGTTTGGTACTTCAGTTAGAGAAAATGGAGCTTCTGTTGATTGGCAAGATATGCTCTAACATTGTGTGCAGAGGAGCTTTATATTCTTGATCAGGAAAATTATTTTGTTCCCATGAATCATAGCTTTTCAGTGTTTGAGATATTTTGAAGAGTTTTTATTTGGTAATGTTGAAGAACGGAAGAGTGGAACGAGACACAACCTATTACAGTGATGTCTGTTTAGCATTGAAGTACTCCAACTGTGGACAGCTTGAGAAGTTTAACAATAGCACACTAGAAAATAGAAAGTAGGAAGACTAACGCCCTTGATACTCTAGCTCGACTGGCGGCATCTAAAGAGCTCAGCAATGCTAGTCTCTACAATCAAATTGGCAAAGTTCTGCGGTCTTAAGTGCAAATCAGTTTTTTTTAGATTATTATTATCAAAGTTGTGGTCTCCGACTCCGGCAGCTGCAGCGGGGTAGTCAGTCCCCGGCTCATCATCATCATTATTTCGCAATACGGATATACGCATCAGGATTTTATTAAATAAATCAATTTTTAATTATTTTACAGAAATAAAACCACGACTTTTTTTTTAAACAGAAATAGCTCACAATCGTCGAGCCAACATGTGACTATGCCTAATCGCTCGGTGGTCCAACGATTTGAGCCTAGTTGATCTACAATCGCAGACTCATGCGACTAAGGCCTGTCGACACTCTGTTGCGCGACTGATAGGCGTCAGACACCACTCGTGTAGTCGTGCCTTCGTCACGCGACTAGCAGGCGTGTGACCCCAATCGCGACAACGTGACGCGATTAAAGGCTATATCAGTTTCCTGAGTCCGCTCGTGCAACAGAAACGAGCGGACAGAAAGAGGGCAAGGGAGGAGTGTCGGCGTGCCGGGACCCGAATTTACCGTCCATAACCCTCTGTGTATACCAGTACTAATCCCTGTATCAGTAGCTACTACACATGGTTACATCATTGAATATCAACTGTTGTGTTGTTATCGTTGTGCCATTTCTCCGAAGTTCTCCACTATGTATGAATTTTCTGGCGTATCGCAATATCACTTACCTTTCTACTTACGAATTATTGCTACCTCAAACGTTCTCACAAAATTCTTCAGAAATTTAACACACTACAACAACATATGGCGATCACAAAATGTTATTGCGAGTCTAACATATTTCGTACCCTTGAAATTCTATGAAAATCACAAACGGGTCAACCAACCTATTCACCACCCTTTTATTTCCAAAAAAAATTAACAACCTACAAACAAGATTTGCTAAATGTATTACCTACAAAAATTTTTATTTATCCCCCCACAATTATTTCCATCGGATTAATAAAATAATAATGTTATTATTTTTAAATCGTCCAGCGGTCGAGCGACAAGTGGAGTAGTCGCCCAACCGTTCAGTGACTACCATAAGTCGCACAACCACCGGGCGACTACTCCACGTATAGCTTTGTCGTTGGGCGACTTGGATCAGTCTCTAAACGGTTCTGTAAAATAAAAAATTGGCGTTGTATTACTGTATTTCTGAATAAAAAATAATTATTAAAAAAACTCCCTAACGAGCTCAGTGGACCGAAACAACCCGTCAGGCTAAATGGGCTCGACTGGCGCAAGACGCTGACCATCCGCCATACAGGCGCCTCCTCGCACGTGGGCCGACACGTCACGGCCTACCTATTAGCCAAGCCACGATGGGTTGTACCGAGATAGGTCGAACCGCATCGTGCTCATGCCGAGCCACCCATTTGGCCAACTCTAATATTTATGGTCAAAATTAATCCACTTTGACTGCATGTATTTTAGGGTATCAATCTTTTGTGACCGGAGAGAGTAATACAAAACCATAGTCTAAATCTTGCGTTGGAGACCGCGGAAATAAAAAACAACTAATAGTGTTACTTTAGTTATGGGCAAATTGCTACTACTGCAGATAATTTATCCATGTTCTTTCCCGACTCAAATTTCTTACGACTTTCCTAACTATAACATCAAACGAATGCCACCTAATCGATCATATTGGAATGGATGCTACATGACTCACTGAAGTTTCTGGCTCACGAAGAAAAAAAACAGTAATCAACACAGTAGATAGTAATAAAAACACGTTTTAGGTTTCTGTGATCCAAGGTGTGGTTCTCCCGGCGGCTCGGCGTTGGCGGCCGCCTTCCAACCCTTCAATTCAAGCGCTCTCTTCTCCCAGTCCGACCACCACCCCCATTCTCCCACTCCCACTGCAGGACGTTTGGAAGAGGCGCGCACAAAGTCGCAGACGCGTCACGCCGTCGCCGTGTGCCGTCTTCTCTTTCCCTCCACCACTCTGTTGCTTCCTACTCTCCTTGAGGCTGGCTATGTCCCGCCGCGTGACGCATCACCGCTTGAAGTTGGAGCGCATTATCCGAGACCGATTCAGCGCCGGAGACATTGGCGCCCAGGACGCACTCCACCTGTTCGACGAATTGCTCCAGCAAGCAGGGCCCGCCTCGGTTCGCGCCATCAACCTCCTCCTCACCGTCATCGCTCGCGATGGCCCCGCGCACGCCGTCTCCCTTTTCAACCGCATCGCGCGAGCCGGCTCCAAGAAGGTGGCTCCCGATATAAGCACCTACAGCATCCTCCTCGGCTGCTGCTGCCGCGCGGGCCGCTTGGACCTCGGTTTCGCCTCCTACGGCCACGTCATTAAGATGGGATGGAGGGTGGGCGCCATCGTATTCACTCCTATGCTCAAGGGCCTCTGCGCCGAGAAGAGGACGAGCGACGCAATTGACATAGCGCTCCGGCGAATGCCCGAGTTCGGCTGCACGCACGCCCAATGTCTTCTCCTACACCATTCTTCTCAAGGGGCTCTGCAATGAGGGGAAGAGCCAAGAGGCACTAGAGCTGCTCCACTTGATGGCTGCCGACGGAGGCAGCTGCCCACCTGGTGTGGTGTCGTATAGCACCGTCATTGATGGCTTCTTTAAAGAGGGTCATGTGGACAAAGCTTACAATCTATTTCGTGAAATGCTGGATCGTGGGATATCGCCGAATGTCGTGACTTACAGTTCGATCATTTCTGGACTATGCAAGGCTCAAGCAATGGATAGGGCCCAGGGGGTCCTTCAACAGATGTTTGATAACGGTGTTATGCCGGATAACATCACATATACTTGTCTGATTCATGGATATTGCTCGTCAGGACAGTGGAAAGATGCTGTCAGAACTTTGAAAACAATGCGCAGAGATGGTGTTGAACCAAATGTTGTTACTTATAACTCGCTGATGGACTATCTATGCAAGAACGGAAGCTGCGCAGAAGCTAGAATGATTTTTGATTCTATGCTCGAGAAGGGCCCAAAACCCAATGTTAATACCTACAGCACTCTGCTTCATGGGTACACTACTGAAGGAGCTCTTGTTGATATGCATGATCTCATTGATTTGATGGTACGGAATGATATTCAACCTGATCATCGTGTGTTCAACATATTGATATGTGCATATGGTAAACGTGAAATGGTTGATGAGGCAATGCTTATATTTAACAAAATGCGGCAGCAAGGATTGAGCCCTGATATAGTCAGCTATGGAACGGTAATAGATTCACTTTTCAGGATAGGCAGAGTGGATGATGCTATGTCCCAATTGAATCAGATGATTGAAGAAGGATTGACTCCCGACAACATCATTTTCTCTACCCTTATTCATGGTCTGTGTACCTGTGGCAAATGGGAGAAGGTTGAGGAATTAGCTTTTGAAATGATGAATGATGAATGGAGGCATCCGCCCTAATGTCGTGTTCTTCAATGCAATAATGAGCAACCTATGCAAAGAAGGAAGGGTTATAGAATCCCAAAATCTCTTTGACTTGATGGTACATATAGGTGTGAAGCCTAATGTCATCACATACAGTTCACTAATAGATGGATATTGCTTAGCTGGTAAGATGGATGAAGCGATGAAGTTACTTTCTGTTATGGTCTCAATTGGCTTGAAGCCTGATAATGTTACTTATTCCACATTGATTGATGGTTACTGTAAGAATGGAAGGGTAGATGACGCATTAGCTCTTTTCAGAGAAATGGGGAGCAAGGGAGTTAAGCCTGGAGTTATTACATGTAGCATTTTGCTGCATGGGTTATTTCAGGCTGGAAGGACTGCTGCTGCGAAGGAACTCTATCACTGGATGATCAACACTGGAATGAGACTTGATATTATCACGTACCGAACAATTCTTGTAGGACTTTGCAAAAACAACTGTGTTGATGAAGCACTGAGAATATTTCAGAGCCTGTGTTCGATGGATTTTCAGCTCGAGATAAGGACTTTTAATATTATGATTGGTGCGTTGCTTAAAGTTGGCAGAAAGGATGAAGCCAAGGATTTGTTTGCTGGCATCTCAGCCAAAGGATTAGTGCCGGATGCTGTAACCTACAGCTTAATGATACAAATTCTTATAGTATTAGGGTTGGTACAGGAGTCCGATGATCTATTTCTAACTATGGAGAAGAATGGCTGCGCTGCCGACTCCGTATGCTTAATGCTATAGTTAGAAGGTTACTTCACAAGGGGAGGTACCCAGGGCTGGGGCTTACCTGTCCAAAATTGATGAGAGAAACTTCTCCTTGAAGTTTCCACAGTGCCTCGTTGATCTCACTTGCCTCACGGGAGGAATATCAGCTGACATCGAGGTTTCTCCCTGAAAAATATCGCCTTTTGTGGAATCTAGAGATGATTGAAATTCAGTTATGCATTTCTAACCGGACATTCAGGACTACTTAATTGTGGGAAGTTCTTTTTTATGTCAAGTGTAGATTGCAGGCACGTGGGCTACCTCTCCCAACCTTTTCTTGTTGGGTGAATTAGTGACTCGGGGTGAATAGGAGGCACCTGTTTTTTCACCTCGGCGGTATTTATTTTTGTTTCCTGTCGCTTAGCCCTCAACTCACTCTCATTGTTTCGCAATCTCAGATTGATAGTCAGATGTAAATGGTAAGGGTCATCTGATCCTCGTCGCTTAGCCCTCAACTCACTCTCATTGTTTCGCAATCTCAGATTGATAGTCAGATGTAAATGGTAAGGGTCATCTGATCCTCTCTGTCAGACCCCAAATTTTTTTGTTTTGAGCAAAAAGGCAGGAGCTCTGCCAATTTCATTAAAGAAAGAAGGGAAAAACAAGCCCAAGAGGAAGAGAGGGACCAGCAGCAAAAGATTGCGACTGAAAGGTGTCCGCATAGCCCGCCTAGGCGCTAGGCAACACCCTCCCACCTAGCCGATTTATCCCGCCTAGGCGGCCGCCTAGCCTTCCAGATCAGCTTTCCGAAGGAACGTTGAATGCTGCCTTGGAATTGCAGTAGGTAGGCTGATTTAGAAGAATACTCGTCATTTAACGTCCGTGTCCAGACAATGTCGTCTTGGATGTTTGGGTCGAGGTTGACTTGCTGAATTTTGGTCCACAGGGTTATGAATTCCTGGAGTTGTTGGGAGGTGTTGAGTGATCTGATCGAGCACATCCGATTCTTGTGATGCAATTCCTTGGCAATCGATCTGTTTTTCCTCGTAGCTATTTTGAAAAGGTTCGGTGCTATGCATTTTGGCGCCGTGCTTGAAAGCCAGTGATCATGCCAGAAACTCGCCTTAAGCCCATTTCCAATGGAAATAGCTGTTGCTGCCCGGAATAATTGTTTGTCCGTTTCATCACAGGGCAGCTTTGTTCCGGCCCAGGGTTTGGAGTTGCTCTTCCAATCATGCCACATCCATCTTAGTCTTAGAGCCCGACCAAATCTTTCGAGGTCGGAGATTCCTAAGCCACCAAGCTTCTTTGGGCGACAAACCTTCCCCCAATTAACTAAGGAGTGCCCTCCATTCGCATGATCGGAACCCTTCCAAAGAAAAGATCGTCTAATTCTGTCCAACTTCTTCCGCGCCCACTTTGCTAAGGGGAAGATGGTGAGGTGATAGGTTGGGAGCGAGGATAGCACCGAGTTGACCAAGATTAGCCTGCCCGCTTTGGACAGAAGCTTCCCCTTCCAACTCGGTAGCCTTGATGCTATCTTGTCTATGATAGGCAGAACGTGGATTTTCCTCGACTTGCGTGTGAAGCCAGAGACCTAAATATTTGCAAGGAACTCGTTGCACTCTCCGGGAAAGGTGCGCAGGATTTCTTGGAGGTCAAACTCCCACATCTAATAGGTTATACTACCGCTTTTCTGGAGGTTGGTTACTAGGCTCGTTGCTTCCCCAAAAACTTGCAAGATTTGTTGAAAGGCTTGGATTTCAGTCTTTATTGGGTTCATGAAAATGGCAGCATCATCCGCATAAAGCGAGGTTCTCATCCGAATTGTACGCGAGGGAATCGGGGAAAGAATATCCTCTTGAATTGCACGGTCAATGATTTTGGCCAACGGGTCGATCGCTAAGATGAAAAGTTTCGGCGCTAGGGGATCCCCTTGGCGGACCCCTCTGCGATGGTGGAAACTTCTCCCCGGCTTGCCATTAATAAGGACCTTGGAAGAAGAGGTAGCAAAAAGGATTGAAATCCACTCCCTCCATCTAAGGCCGAAACCAAACTGTTCTAGCACTTCTAAAAGATACGCCCAATGGATGGAGTCGAAGGCTTTTGCAATGTCCAGCTTGAAGAATAAGGAAGGCGTGTTAGATTTGTGCAAGTTCCGAATCACATTTTGAGTATATAAGAAGTTGTCCTGGATGCATCTTTTCTTGATGAAGGCGCTTTGGCAGGGAGAGATGAGTGAGTCCAGGTGAGGGGCCCGACGGTTTGCAAGAAGCTTGCGAAGATTTTGCTTCTTACTGTGGATCGGTGATTGGTAGGAAATCGTGATTCGGGAAGAATCTTATTTTTTAGGGAGGAGAACGATGTTCGCCGAATTTGTGAGGTCGAAGTGTTGCGCATGCATATTAAAAAGTTGTTGGAAGGATGCCACCAAGTCATTCTTGAGAATGTCCCAGCAGATTCTATAGAACAGGCCAGTGAAGCCATCAGGGCCCGAAGCTTTGTCCGGTGACATGGAGAAAATAGTTTCCTTGATCTCCTCTACGTCGGTTAGACCCCAAATTTGTAATTCAGGATCTTCTGTGTTCACAGCACTAGTCCCTGGATCAGTAGCTAGTGTCCATAGTTGCATCATTGAATATCAAACACATATGTTGAAAATGTAAAGCTATTGCATAATATTAGAAGAAGCATAAAAATACCTTACGGCTTTTGACTTTCGAGCGGCCACCGGGCCAAATATCTTTAAAGAATCGAATGAAGTGGAATTTAAAGTGCAACACGTAGAACCCTCATGACATACCCACAGGCAATCGATTGGGGCCTGCGACCTTATCCTTGGCCTTCTTGATTTCTAGTCTTGGCGTATGCTCATAAGTGCCCACATAGCTTTCTTCTCTTACACTTACTGAATAATAATATTGAGCGAGTATGAGTATACAATTGTACTTCGCGAGCCAACACACAGAATGCAGTTATATAATATACAAGGCTGATCAAAGGAATGCCTAATGATTCTTTTGTTTGCATAAAGCTACTTATTGAAATAGATTATGTAGTAGCAAATCCTGAGACCTAGCATTTGTAACTTATACGGGTTTTGCTAACATAGGTTTTAACAAAGTTGAGTTTTGTTGTAAAATTTCAGTGGAGGCTCCAACCTCCTATACCATTGAGTGGCTCCATCCACCCAATGCTCATGTTCTTTCTCGGATCACATCCCGTACTTCTCATTGGTTCTCAACCAGGTCATCTCAAATCTCTAGAATCTAACCTAACTTTTCATTCCACCCACAAATTGTTTTATGGAAATGAAAGCTACTTCAAACAAGTTCCCGGCACCGCCCATGACCGTGGGCATGGCTATCTAGATAGTTTTTACACTCTATAGAGTTTGTATACTTTACCCATAAGAGACAATCAACTTATAATGTCCGCCGGGACACACTTCCATGGATGTCGCAGTCATCACAAATGGGAGAAGATGACGGAGACGCGAGCTCCGGTGGAGAAAAATCAAAATTGATTGAGGGGTCTTGTTCGTGATGTTGTGGAACGCGACGTGACGCGGAAGGGAGGGGATGGAGTTCACTAGATTGACGGGAACATGGTGGGGGCAGGGGGGCTGGCATGGGTTGCTAGCTCAGTCGGGCATGGAAAGGAAGAAGACGGAGTGAGGGAAAAGAAGGGGAGGCGAGAGGAAGGGGAGGGGGCGAGCGCGGCTTAAGTAGGGCGGCAAAAGGAGAGGGCGGCTGTGGCTGGCGTCGGCGTGGCGGCATGGAGGGAGGGTGACGCGACGAGGCGAGCTAGGGCTAACCGACGCGCGCGAGTGACGCAAAGACACAGGCAACGACTTTGGCGCTAGTGGCAATGGTGGGACAACAGCAACTGGCGGCGTGGGCACTACCGGGAGTGGGCTGTAGCCGGGAGAAGGGGGAAGGGAGGCCAGAGGTGCTAACACAGGCTGGGTGCAGTAAGGCACTGGGCCAGGAGAGAAGAGGGAAAGGGGGCCGAGTGAAAGAGGTGGGCCGCATAGCTGGGCCGACCCCGGGGGAGAAAAAGAAAAGGAGACGGGCTGGGCCGAGTGGATTTTGGCCCAGACCAGATTTTGGGGTTTTCATTATCTTGAGTTAGGTTTGAATTTCGTAAATGGTTTTCTTGGAAATTCAAACCTTGATAGCGTTTCGAATAAAATCTAGAGAAAATCGAATATCAACAAGATGTAAAAAAAAGTTCTAAAAATTTCACATTTTTACTTATTTGAACTGAAGGTGAATTTTGCGGTGTTACAATCTCCATCAACAACTTATGGGTTCAGAGTAGAACCGACAAATTGCTGTTTTCTTGGCTGGGGAGCCTGTAAACTGTAACCCAGTAGGTCTTTACATATATTGAAATGCTGTGTGCCTACTTTAATTTAGAAAACTCACCCTGTTCCTTATTCCATCTCTCCTTCACCATTCGTTTACAAATCGTTTGAAAGTGCATTGCTTCAAAAACTCTGTAGGGCATATAACTTCAGCTAATTAACTAGATACGATTGTTTATCTTGTTTTTTAGGCCAAAGATGCAATTTGTTATAGGCATCGAATATCAAACCTGCCAAATATAGGGGAACGACTGGAATATTGAATAATACTGTGGTGTCTGTTTAGCATTAAAGTGGCCCAACTGTGGAAATCAACTTGGCGAAGTGATATTTTCTTAAGTGGAAAACCAATATAGGAGGACTAACATCCTTGATACTCTTGCACAACTGGTTACAGTTTTAAATCTCACAAACATATTATAAAATCAAATTGGCGAAGTGATGTTGTCTTAAGTGAAAATCAAATAAGCAAATGACTGTTCTTGTATTTTTCAAAGGAAATTATTGTTCTTATAGTTTCTACAACCGCCCCCACAAGCTGCATGGCTCACAGATGGGCCGGAAATCAAGGGCTGGGTTGGTCGGTGACATGGGCCCTCACCGCCAATAATTCACAAATCTGTCTTGATATTTTGCTTAGGTTACCGATATATTTTTAGTGTCCTTTATATATATATATATGTGTGTGTGTGTGTGTGTGTCTATATATGTGTCTATATATATATATATATATATATATATATATATAGGACACTCGTTTGCATACTCTAGGAGTATGTACTCCCACTTCCAATATACCACTTAAACAAAGATATTATACTTCTTTATCACTTTCAGTATACTTAGATACCAATTATAAGATATTCCAATACGATTTGATTGAAAATTTTTCATTGGAGCCCTTTATTTTTGCTATATACCCCTTTTCATATATAAAAGAAGTACATACACAAATTTTGCTATAAAAGGTGGACTTCAACGATTTTTTTTCATGGAACTCACGTTAGGGTATCTTATAATCATTATTGGAGTATACTCAAATTGATAAAGAGATATTATCATATGATTTAAGTGGTATATGAGAGGTGGGAGTACGTACTCCCAGGAGTACCATACCATTTTCCTATATATATATATATATATATATATATATATATATGAAGCATGGTAGTCTCCAGCTGTTTTATAGGGCCAGTCCGCAACTCATCATCAATAGTACTACTTCCTCCGTTTTTTATAAGGCGTATTTTGGTCAAGCATGGTGATTTAAGAAGCCATGAAATCAAGAGAATATTAGAGAGAAATGACCATGGTATCCATGGTGTTAATGTCTTGGGAATAAGAAAAAGATGTTAGTGTGGGTGTTTACTCATAAATGTTCTGTAGAGAGGGAAGGTAAATGAGGGCAAAAGAGAGAAAATGTCATTAAATTTGCACGTGTCTTATATTTTGAAACAAGATTGCAAAAACTATAGGCCTTATATTTTGAAACGGAGGGCGTATTATTTTGCAATCTCAGGTATACACGTATGATGTGGAATTTTCATGTACATCAGATTAACAAGGTTTTATTTAATTTGGATGCAGGTAGTGTTGGCTCTTTTGGCCTTTGTTTTGTTTGTTCTGGACAAAGGATAGACGGAAGCAGTGTCCTTTTATCAAATGCAACACTTTATTGTTGGAAAAATTGTTATGATACTAGTCTGGAATATTAATGATTTTCACAAGTTATCTATCATCGACTTTCTTTGCAGTGGACTAGCATCCAAGACCCCTATACGCGCAATATAACTATTATGTGAGTAAGTCTTTAAGTTGGTAGGAAAAAAATTAACGAACTTTATGTTGAAACTGATAAAAGTGGAATTTGAATCCCACTTGGCCACTTTACCACAGTTCTACTGAATTCATCTGGTTCATCTTGTTGAGTTTAAAGTTCCCTGGCAGTGCAAATCTAATATTAAGATTTATTTGTAGATATTCTGTGTCAATGATTTCTTGTTCATTCTGCATGAGATGGATGCTTGAGCAAATTTCTGTTTGTATATTTTAACCACTGATATGTTTCAAGATGGGTAGTGTACCAGTCATAGTAATGGTTGATGGAAAAGATGGCAGAACATGGATGTACAAACTTGAATCTAGATCTAGTGATATACTGTGATCATAGGAGATAATTCCTTGTTCCGTGCTTACGAGTTAAGACAACTGTATTTCTGGAATCAAGCTTTGTTTTGCATGTACCACTATGATTTCTTGTTCCATTCTACATTTCTATGTGGGAGCCTGAGATATATTATTTGAGAACATTTTCGTTGTTCATATATTGCATTGTCCTACATATTTAGAGATGGGAACTCTACCATAACACTATTGTTTGACAGACGAAACATTAAAACTTTGGTTGTACCAACTTTGACTTGATTGTGGTTTACTCCTGCTGTCCCTGAACTTAAGTCTTTGACTTGTGCATTAACAGTATACATAACCACTAGCTTTAGATTCTACTGGTTTGCTTTGTTGAATAATCTTTTTGCTGTATGGTTGCACAGTTGGCGTGTCTTCACTTTTCCTCATCGTACTTTGCACCTTGAGATTATGTTTGAACAGACTTCTCTTAAACCAGAAGAATATTTAATCTGAAGAGAGGTGCAGAAGCTCATCCTTCTTGGAGTTCAGCTGCCAACGTTTTCTTCATCCTTTGGTACACGCTGCCTTTTCTCCTATATGCATTTGTATTTTGTAGTCGATATCACAATTGTACTCATCAATAGTTACCACCCAATACTCTACACTAACAGCACTGCAGGTGTCGTGAAATCTTGTGGGTTTTCTTCAAGTTTTATGCATGTAATCGGAATCTCCAGAGCCAGCAACACCGTGTTCTAGAATGTTCCTTCAGAGTTCAAAAGCTGTCATTTCATTTGAAATGAACAAACGATATCTGAATTAATAATATGCACACGTACCTAACTGATTTTGACATCTTTATGCATCCCCCGAACTCCTAAGGGCCATAGTTCAGGCCAACTTCGCAGTTCGCACAAATGGATGACAATGTAACGATAGGAGTGCATGCATATGGAATGGATTTGAGGGGTACATTCTATGAACAACATGTAGAGGGGTGAATCAATGTGGATTTGGCTTGTGCCGAATTTTCCCTTGAAATTATGCCTAGAAGTAATTTCTAAAACAAACTATTTCTGTGGTACAGTGGTGCCACGTGTAAATAATTTTGTGGATCAAATGTGTGCAAACTTTCCCTACAGAGCATAACAACCTAAAACTGTGTTTGGTAGAAGAGGATAAAACCAACATAATAAAAGTTGGTTTTGGCTAAAACTCAAAATACGAGTTTTCTGGAAAACTAGTGGTACCTGTTTTTCACAAAACCGGGACAGCTTATCCTCGTTTTCCGCCGCGTATTGCACGCCCGTTTTCTGCCGCATAACAAAGTTAGGTTTTAGTGTCTCGCCAGATTTCTGCACGACATGATAAAAGGGATCTATAGCTTGGATCGCATCTCCCAGGAGGCTCGATGCATGCTCCCATCTAATGTGTGTTAATGGAGCAAGTATGCAGGCTGCCTGTGTGAGTCGTCAGCACTGTTGCGTTCACGACTGCTTATCGGCTCGTCGCAATGGCGAAGCCCGCCACAGCTTAAGTCTCGGGCCGTGCCAGCTGTTCCTAGTCCAAACTTGAATGTTTGGTGCTTTCAAGAGATTTTCATTGGTTTTAACACTAATAAGATCTCTAAGCCTCGTGCTATAGTCTACACAGCCCGAGGCATGTGTAACAACCCTATTTTTCAAATAGGGTGTACCTGGTTTGTGCAACTGCCCAAGATTTCGGTTGCGAACCGAAATGGAATCAAACCTGCTTACGAACAGTTGAAAAACATTATTTTGATTAAATTATGGCTTAACGGTTATTTTCCAGCAACGAAATGGGCGTCTTAAGCCTAAAGCTTTGACTAACATTCAGAAGAACCAAAGGCTTCCATAGGAAAGCTTGAGTGTGGTCGTAACCCTAACACGTTCTCCACGGTGTTCTTCAATCTTTCTGATATGCATTCTGATGAAAATTTAGTAAGATTGAGTACACAACGTACTCAGCAAGCCGCATCGGAAAATTATTTAACTACATACCAGGAGTTCAATGGATTGTTTAGGGTTTACCATATCAGGTATATGTGGATGCATCGTTTGAGTTAAAGCAATTTATCTTTAAAACAGTAAAATCATATTAATATAACATCAGGGGTTTACTCAACAATTACAATTACCATCTTAATATCGCAAAATCTCTACTTATGTCTCATATATTGAAATTACCCATGAACACAGCTTCATTAACCGGAAGCAGAGCGTATTCGAATACCATTAATTATACTCTGCAAAGTTGCTCAACTTTACCTACAAGTTACCTCAAACTCATACTGTCAAGCTATATACACGCAACCTGATAGCGTGCGGTTGAGTTGAGATAACAAGACATTCCCACTGCTCAACCTTTCTAGCCTCACTCGGTAAGTTCTTGGACCATACAACAATAGGGAAACCACAGACCAACAGTGGAATGCGCAGTCCGATGCTAATGGTACCTACCATTGCGTAGACCAGCGAGTGTCCCTCTAGGCCCACTCCTGTCCCACCCCCAAAACTGCGGCTACTCTGTACACAAGAGCAGGTATAAATCTTGTAGATATTCAATCAGAAGAGCAGTGTACCAAGTTAGATGTACCAATCAGAAGAGTTCTGCTCTGTACGCGTCACGCCATCGCCGTGTGCTGTCTTCTCTTTCCCTGCACCTCTCTGTTGCTTCCTACTCTCCTTGAGGCTGGCTATGTCCCGTCGCGTGACGCATCACCACTTGGAGTTAATTGGAGCGCATTATCCAAGACCGATTCCACGCTGGAGACATTGGCGCCGGGGACGCACTCCGCATGTTCGACGAATTGCTCCAGCAAGCAGGATCCGCCTCGGTTCGCGCCATCAACCGCCTCCTCACCATCGTTGCTCGCGATGGCCCCGCGCTCGCCATCTCCCTCTTCAACTGCATCGCCCGAGCCGGCTCCAAGAAGGTGGCTCCTGATATATGCACCTACGGCATCCTCCTCGGCTACTGCTGCCGAGCGGGCCGCTGACCTTGGTTTCGCCTCCTACGGTCACGTCATTAAGATGGGATGGAGGCTGGGCGCCATCGAATTCAATCCTATGCTCATGGGCCTTTGCGCCGAGAAGAGGACGAGCAACGCAATTGTCGGGACCCGGATTTCCGAATCCGGAACCCTCTGTGTATATCTGCACTAGTCCATGGATCAGTAGCTAGTGCACACAGTTACATCATTGAATATCAACACATATCTTGCAAACACCAAACTATTGTATAATATTGAACAAAGAGTAATGACCTTATAGTCGAAGCTTACAGTTACTGCCCTCTCAGGCTAAACAACTCGAATCAATTGCAGCGGAAGAAGATAACTCCAAGTGATGGCCCATCCATATGCTCACAGGCAATCGACGGGGGGAGCGCATCCTAGTTTGCATGGTCTTCAAGGTACTTCTCATAGAATTCTGTGTTCTCTAGGTCATCCTCAGTGACTGATCAACAATGGTGTAAAACCGTGAGTACATAAAATACTCAACAAGTCGTAGGAAAATGTATGCAAATAGTATTAATGCAAGGCTTGAACAAGGAGAGTTCTATGGTTATTTTGCAGAAAACAATATTGACAGTAAATAGATTAAAATCATAATTTAAAAGATTAAATACATAAGTAAACAAGTCCTTTGAAACAACTAGTGAACACCCCGTTCACTTCCCATTCAACAACCAGTGAACACCCTGCTGACCATTTGCAGATTTCACTTCCCATGGATTTTCAGCTTGAGATAAGGACTTTTAATATTATGATTGGTGCGTTGCTCAAAGTTGGCAGAAAGGATGAAGCCAAGGATTTGTTTGCTGGTATCTCGGCCAAAGGATTAGTGCCGGATGTTGTATCCTCTGACTTAATGATACAAAATCTTATAGAATTAGGGTTGGTGCAGAGTCCGATGATCTATTTCTAACTATGGAGAAGAATGGATCGCCTTGAGCTCCCATATCTTGAATGCTATAGTTAGAAGGTTACTTCACAAGGGAGGTACCTGTATCGGGCTTACTGTCCAAAATTGATGAGAGGAACTTGTCCTTGAAGCCTCCACAATGCCATGCTTATTTCACTTGTTTTCATGGGGAGTATCGCAACATCGAAGTTTCTCCTGAAAAGTATCGCTTTTCAGAGAATCAAGGGATATTTGAAATCTTTTGCGATTATACAATTCTAACTAGACGTTCGAATCGCTAATTGAGGTGAAATCTTCTCTTTGTATGTGAAAGTGTAGATTGCGAGGTATGTAGAATCTTTTTTGAGTTACATTATATCTGAATTCAGTAGATGAGGTAAATATCTTACACCTGATTTTTGGAATTTTCCCTTAGGTAAGTTTGATAATGGGTATTTCGATGGGTTGAAGAGTTCCAAGACCCAAGTCGTACTATATTTCACTAAGGTTTTTAAATTCTTTAACTTCGTTATTGAAGGTTCGTATTGCATTGCCATCCCCTAAGAGGAGCATAAAATCATTTGTCATCTATCCTGATAGAGGCTTGGATGGAGGGATCCCTAACTAGAGCTTTGAAAGCTTCGTTCTTGTTTCTGTCTAGTTCATGTTTTCCTATGTTTATTTTAGGGCGTTAAGTTTGTCACAAAATCTAGCAATGTTTCATGAATATTTAAATATTTCGATAACTTAACTCCTGGGAAACATAAGTTTGTGTGTTTGGCACGAAATCAAGCAATGGCATGAATATCGAGTGTTCTAAAAGGCGTCCGCATAGCCTGCCTAGGCGCTAGGCAACACCCTCTCGCCTAGCCGATTTATCCCACCTAGGCGGCCGCCTAGCCCCGCCTAGTCGGCGATTAGGCGCTAGGCACTGGTCTACCGTCCGACTAGCGCCTAGCGCCTTGGTGAACATTGTAAATATCTATATTTATAATTCAGTTAACTCCAGGGAAGCATAACAGAACCCTCTCTTGAAGAAGAGTTGAACCAAACTTTTGCTTTGGTTTGCTTGTAATTAAACTTCTCTTTTAGAGAAGCTTTACAAATCCTTTGCCGAATTTCCAAACAAAGAACCAATTATCTAACTGTATCCATTTATTTGATGTTTTTATGCCCTTATCTGTTTGCCTTTGTCTATTTAGACAAAATTTAGGTTGGAGAATCGCAGCACTGGTGGCTGAATCATTTTTATCTTGGGTGGGGTAGGTTAGGAACTCCGAGTAGAGAAATGGAGCTTCTGTTGAACAATACAAGAGATACTTTTATCAGGAAAATTAGACTATTCCCATGAATTACATAGGTTTTTCTGTGTCTTCTAAGAGTTCTCCTGGAGTAATTGGACAGGGCTGTGCTAAGGAATTCTGAGAAATTTTTGCAAGTCGTAAAGAGTTGAGTGGTACTAGGTAGATGAATAATCTGTGTGTGCATCGTTCTTGTGACCCCAACGCTTTCCCTGAATATTGATATTTTTTCTTTCAAGGAATATTGATATTTTTTTCTTTCAAGGAATGTTTGTGTGCTCATTGGCAATGATGAGTCGAACAAGACTGCCTATTAATACTGCTTAATTGCGTAGAATTTGCATAACTTTCCAATGCATTGAAGAAAAAGAATCAGCAAGGAGGCCTGCAACGTCTTCAGTAGTTCAGTGTGAGGGTAGAGCCCTCAATAGCCACAGCATGAGAAGATTTATCTTGTGTCCCATGAAAAAGGACTCAGGTTGCAGTACAATAGTCCCCTGTCGTCCAATAGTGCACATAACCGATTCAGTGGCCCCCTTTACTAGGCTGTAGTATCATCTTTGTCGCATGAAGCATAATGACGGTGGTTTCCATGAGCTCGAGGTGTAATTTTTGCAATCTCAGATTCAGAGTCAGTACTATCTTTTTTCTTTTCTTTACTTGATATTTCCCTTCTAGGTTGGCAAAGAATCTGGAACCTGATCAAAGTACCAGGCTCGATAAACATGTTGGAACCATCTTACTTAGTTTTGTTGTTGTAGCTGCTGGCGTGTGTACCACGAGGCGGAAAAAGTTACCTTCTTAGTGGCCTAGATGGGAGGAAACCGTGTGATTATTGAAACTGATGCCTCTTAGGCATGTGATTGCAGATATCCCAGATAGCAACCCTGCGCAAGGGTGAAGGGCCTGCTGTTATTGATGGAGCCCGGCGCATATCCTCCTCGTTCAGAATGGTGAGTGCGTTCAACATAGACGCTTGTAGCATATACGGTAGCGCAACGCATGCTGAGCATCGACTAGGTAGAGAGGCTCTTTCTCTTTAACTGCAACTCTTTTGTGGCCTAATGTACCACCTAGTTTTCTCATTAACCTAATGTTGGATTATGTATTGTTTAAGTAATCAATAAAGGTCTCTTATATATGTTTGAAGTTTACTTCTCAAAGGGGAGGTATGCAAGGCCAGTGCTCACCTCTCCGAAATTGATGAGAAGAACTTCACCCTTGAAGCTTCCTCAGCTGCTTCACTGATATCGCTTTTTTTAGGGAGGAAACATCAGCAACATCAGGATTTTCTCCCTGAAAAATATCACTTTTTTGTGGAATCCTGGGTTGGTTAAAACCTTTTTGCGGTAAAGCAATTCTAACTAGACATTCTGGACTCATAATTGATGGGATATATTTTCTTTGTATGTGAAGTGTAGATTGTGGGCGACATTTCTGGTGCACAAGGGTGCATCTGTGCACATATACACATAGAGAATCCTGACCGTCCATCGCTCATCCAACGGACACGATCGAGCCCCCTCCCACTCGCCGCTACTTTGCGTAAGCCCCCACGCCCATCTCCTCCAGCGCCGAGCAGCGCTAGGGTTCACCGCCGCACCGAGCGCCTCCCCCTACGCCTCCGCCCGAGCCCCTGCGCTGCCCCTGCACCTCCACCCTACCCCCCTAGTGCCCTTGAAGAGTAGTATCCTTCCTTCGTCCCTCCCCACGACTCCACTCGCT
Organism: Phyllostachys edulis; assembly: GCA_036346405.1. Lineage (NCBI taxonomy): Eukaryota > Viridiplantae > Streptophyta > Magnoliopsida > Poales > Poaceae > Phyllostachys > Phyllostachys edulis. Next base: position 121,099 of record JAYEVD010000829.1, read on the forward strand.
GGCACCGCGCTTCGATTCGATTCCGGCCGTCTTCTTCTCGCGCGACGGCATGCGCGGCGGGTACTCGGGCCGCGGCCGGTGGCCACAATAGCAGCAGCCACGACAATGGTAGATACCGGAACCCTTGCCTGACGATGCACCATCCGTGGGCGTCGCTGCTCATGCACGGCATCAAGCGCGTTGAGGGCCGCTCATGGCCATCCCCAATCACCGGTACTAGTAACCACCCTCCTCTTCATCCCCCTTCCAATCTACTCTACTCTATTCTCCACCCAATCCTAGGTCTTACTTGATTTGCCTCTGCTATTTGATTTCGCCTAGGTTGCCTATGGATTCATGCAGCATCCAAGGTTCCCGACCCCGACTCCATCAGAGGCTCAGAGGCATGGAGGATTTATACAGGGAGATTTATGCCGTCTACGGAATCACCGACATCAAGATCCCATGGTCGTATAGATTATGGGATTATTCAAGATAGTGAATACAATTTCAACGAAATTGATCGATGGATGATGATTTTT
>JAYEVD010000824.1:0-22500 GCA_036346405.1 Phyllostachys edulis
CTTCGATCCATCTATCTAAACATCGTTCTACTACAGAACTGAGTTCATCATAGCTGCCAGCCTCGGTAAGGTTAACTAGCAACTTGACTCACTGCACTCGAAAAAGATAGCAAAGCGACAATCGGTCGGTATGGGTGGAGCCTAGTATAGCTGCGCTTTCTTTTCTTCTTCTTGGTCTAGTCTATCTACCCGTCTCTAAGTAAGCCCCTCACCTTCCCTTTTTGGAGTAGAGGTCAGAGGCTAGTGCGGGTAGCCCTGTCGGAAACTAGAAAGAAGAGGCTGATGCACCTGCCCGGCGGTGGGTGGGTTCAGCTCGATCAACTGGGATAGGAGTTTTTTCTCTATCTTGCTCCATGGTGTTCAAGCAGTGCGTCCAGAAAGCTGTGATTCATGGGAGGGAGCAGCTTCAATAGCTTTGGCTGTGAAAACTCTTGGTCTTGGAGCATCAGTGTCATCAGTTCACCCAAGATCAGCAGGACAAATAACTACTAGGTTTGTGCCAGAAAAGCGTCTTGCGTGACGGGGAAAGAGTGGAAAAAGAAAGAGATTCATCAGCTATGGAATCTGACAGGTATCGGTATTGAACAGAGGGGCTGTTCACAAAGCATCCCATGGTGCGCTCCGAGGAAAAAGTCTCGGGCGGTATGGAAGGTCCCGGCTTGCCTACTGCTTTGTTACCAGAGCTGGATCGATTTCATCTTTCCCAGTGCCCATGCTCCTACTACTACTTATGCTGCTATTCAACCTCCCATGGATGGTAATGGTGCTTCCCCAGCTGCTGTTCCTACTCCTTTGGCTGGTGCCAAATCAGGTGACTTTTAAGTTGAAGCTTGCCCGCAGAACGATGTAACCATGCTGGCAGTACTATGATTGCCTTAGAGCGCAGATGTCTCTGTCCCTAGGAACGTGATGCTTAGGTGCGAGGTGAAACACAAGCAGGAGATCGAGAAAAGAAATCATACGGATTGCAACCTACAGATGAAGAATCTGCTTCATTGTTCCCACCATCTATATCAGATGTTTAATAAGAATAGGAATCGAATAAGCTGCTGATTGACTGAGGAAGCATTTGAAAAGAAAGGAAGGGTGATGCTTGTTAAACAAAGCTGCGTGTGGGGCCGCCACGTATAGCTGTAGTTTCTGCTGTAGCATCGGTTATTTCCGTTATTGCTGTAGTAGCATCGGTTATTGCTCAGGTTACGAATGACCCAATCTATCTATGGCAACCACCCCTACTTTTAGTAGATGGAGATGCGCACCTAGAAAAGACGGATGAAAGAGAACCTGCCCTTCTGACTTCTTCTCTTGTCTGTCCTTTACGCAAAGCGATCTATGGTCTCAACAAGCCCCGATAGCGTCGGTTTTTGAAGTTCAGCACAGTGGTTATCCAGGCAGGGTTTGCTCGGAGTGATCATGATTCGGCCATGTTCGTATCAGTTTATCCTCGAGGACGTGCTATTCTGTTGTTGTATGTTGATGATATCAAACTGACTGGTGATTACTCCGTTACCATATCGCTGATCAAGTGTCGCCTTCATCAATTATTTGCTATGAAGGCGCTGACGCGCCCTAAGCCTTTTCTTGGCTTGGAGGTCGCACATTCTCCTCGTGGATATTTGGTATCTCAGATCAAATAACGTCATGACTTGATCACTCGAGCTCAACTCAATGATGAGAAGACTGTTGACACTCCCTTGGAGCTTTACGTTAAACTCCGTCCGACTGATGGCTCACCATTATCTGATCCGACGCAGTACAGACAGTAGGTCGGCAGTTTGGTTTATCTGACGATCTCTTGCCCAGATGGCTTTTCCTAAGAAAGTCAGCCTTTCATGGCTGCCCCCCGGTCAGTTCACTTTGCAGCAGTTCATCGGATTCTTAGATATATTCGAGGTACCTTTTCTCGAGCCGTCCTTTTTTCCGTCATCGTCTTCTTTAGAGTTGCGTGCAACTACTGATGCCGATTGGGCCTTCAGATAGGTGCTCAACTACAGGCTTCTCTATTTTATGGGGAGACTCTCCACTATCTTGGATGAGATAAAAGCAATAGACAGTTGCTCCTTCCACTGCCGAAGCGGAGTACCGTGCCATGGCACACTACTAGATAGATTGTATGGCTCCGTTGGTGACTTTCTGATCGCGGGTTTCATTTGAAAAACCCCAACGCCATTCATCTTGCGTCAAATCCGGTCTTTCATGCAAGAGTTTCATTTTTGGCCGCTACTACGTTCGTCGAAAACTTCTTGATGGCACCATCATCTCATTACCTTATTTTTTCCCTTCGACTTCGGCTATGACCAATGCCCCACCTAGCTGAATAGGCGTAACAAAGCTACCTGAAAAAGGCAAGGTGCACCTTAGATTGAAATCGACAAATTGCGTTTTGCCAGATGGATTCTTTAGAAAGATTCCCGGATAAAGTTCAGTATAATATTTAGTTAGAATCTAAATAAAGGCGCATACGTGGGCGGGCAGGGGGCCCCACTACTTCTTCATTCAGGGGGGGCTAGCCTCATGACTTCCCACTGGGCGAGGGGTGCACCTAACCCACCTACTCACTCATCAATTACGGTGTTCAGCTGACTTGCACAGAAAGACCCCTATTGTTTAGTAATTTGGCGCCCCATCTTTTGATTGACTGTTGTCAACTAATCTTTTCAATGTTCGATTCTACTCTATGTTAGAACATTTCTGTGAATGCTATTTCGATCTAAGTGGTCCTATTCTCTGTCCCGTGCTAGGAAGCATTACTCCTCTTTTCATTCCAAATTCTTCAATAAGACCGATACGATTGATTGGTCTGTGCGTTTCTCTTATTACTTTTTTGTATCCCCCTGTTCCTCGGATACAATTCGATCCTTCTACGGCCAAATCTCAATTTGTGGAAAGCCTTCGATGGCTTCCTTATGAAAACATCCATTTGTATATGGGTATAGACGGTCTTTCATTATTCTTCGTGATATTGACCACATTTCTGATCCCTATTTGCATTTCAGTGGGTTGGTCTGGTATGAGAAGTTTTGGGAAAGAGTATATTACTGCATTTCTAATTCGTGAATTTCTAATGATCGCCGTGTCCTGCATGCTGGATCCTCTACTATTCTATGTTCTTTCCGAAAGCGTGCCAATCCCTATGTTGTGCGGAGCTGAGCATCTTCTATTCGCTGGGATCAAGCTTTTCCTCTGCAGGGCCTTGTGCAGTAAACCCCTACGGGCGGTCCCCGTCGTCGTAAAGTAGTAAAGGTCCCCGCGAAGCTTTCGGGAAGAGGGGTAGTCTTGTGCGTAAGCATAGCATTTCTGGTCGAACCACCGAACCACACATCTTTTTTTGGTGGGAGGGTACTCCGAGTAGTGGGTACCTCGTAGGACCTCGACCCGCCTACTCAGGTCTTGTATGGATATGCAGGAAGGGGTGCTCCTAGGTGTGTGTAGGGGGTGTGTTTGTTCGCGAGAATGGATTCCTCGTCAAGTCAGGGGGGGTGTGGACACACTTGCGCGAATTCGGGTAACGGCTACAAGGGAAAAAAATAAAGGAAACTGTACCCGACCAGGGATGGACGTAAACTCGTAAGCTACCGAGGGTAGGGATAATCGTCCAGGTCTTATTGTTTCAAAAAAAAGCCGCCCCGCCACAGCAGGCAGGTTAGTTCCTCTGTCGTTGCCGGAGAGTTCTTGGCGAAGAGACCTTAGGATAAGTTGCTAAAACAAACGGAGGGGAGGATCGACCCGTTCAGTAGAATTCCGAAGAAAGACTGTTGGCAGCAGGTGGAGACATTTCTTTGGCCCCCTTCCAAATAAATGCGGGCAGGGTAGAGCTCGGCAGAGGGTTCGAGAATAGGGTAGGGTCCTGTCCTAATAAAGAAAATCAAGATAAATAAAGGGGCGGGTCCCTTTATGCATGCATCTTCGTACAAGTGGAGGCCGGAAAGATCAAACCAATAGAACCGCTCACATCACAGTAGTCGTAGTTGCGTAAAGGCCGTCAGTCGGGGGGCGACCATAACATAAGGCAATGACTTTCACGGATCTCTCTCTATCTATAGATATAACGAACGGGCGGGTTCGAAAGGTAGGGTTTTTTACGGTCGGGTCCCCTACCACTAGTCCGGCTAGCCTTCTTTCGGGCAGGAAGCAGGCCGGGCCCGACGGGCGGGCATCTCCCGCTACGCAAGCAGCATTGTTCGCCACCACCCGAGAAGCAAAAGATTCGAGAGTCAAGGCGGAAAAGACAAGCATAGTGGTCTAATGACAAGGGCCGACGACGGAAGCTCGGGACGGAGCCGTATGATGCGGAAGTCTCACGTACGGTTCCCTGAGAAGGGAGTGGCTACCCACTGGAGCTTCGACCAACCACCACCGGTCAATTCCGCTTTGGGGCCACCCCTGACTCTACCATCATTATAGGGGTATGGGGTTCGAGACAAAGAAAGATCAAGGCAGCATATCAGTTTTTCCTATATACTTTACTTGGATCCGTTTTTATGCTATTAGCTATTCTGTTGATTCTTCTCCAAACAGGAACCACCGATTTACAAATTTTATTAACCACTGAATTTAGTGAGCGGCGCCAAATCCTTCTATGGATTGCTTTTTTCGCCTCTTTTGCCGTCAAAGTGCCTATGGTACCAGTTCATATTTGGTTACCCGAAGCCCATGTAGAGGCACCTACGGCTGGATCCGTCATCTTGGCAGGAATTCTTTTAAAATTGGGAACCTACGGGTTTTTAAGATTTTCAATACCCATGTTTCCCGAAGCGACACTTTGTTTCACTCCTTTCATTTATACTCTAAGCGCGATTGCTATAATATATACTTCCTTGACCACTTTAAGACAGATCGATCTTAAGAAGATCATTGCCTACTCCTCAGTAGCCCATATGAATTTGGTGACTATTGGTATGTTTAGTCGGGCGGCGGCCGTTAGGTCACCTATTTTGAGTTATGGACACACAAGCAAGGCCAAAACATGTGTGCCGGGCGTGCGACCCATCAACCTACTAGCAATAGGGAGAAAACAGAGCATGTCGCAACAAAAGCGTCGATTCGAGGCGTCAGCAAAACACCGCCGTCTGTTCCTAAAACAAAACCCCTTAGCGCCCCGGGACGGGAGTGGGGGACGGCCCTACGCAGACAGCAGCAGCACCGGCTCTACGAAGTCCGAATCGAATCTTTCGGTTGGCTTTCCCGTGAATAAGAATTGTTGGGCGCGGCGAAGCGAGCGCTTCTAGCTGTTTCGCTTGCTTCTTTCTTATTGTGGCGGCTATTATGGCGTGGCTGAAATGAACGAAAAGCGAGATGATTCAAATCGATTGATAGATGGCCTGATCTGTTCAGATAGATCGAAAGGGAATCTATCAATAATAAGGGTTGACCTCTTTCTATCTATTGATGATACAAGATATCTATCTATTCTGGATCCATCAGAAAGAAATCGATATGTATCTGATGGAGTCTACATCGTATGTAGAGCGCCCAAGCGTTTGGCCAGCTCAGTTCTATTATCCATCGGTCCAATGCACTGGCTCATCTCATGGAGGGAAAAAGCAAATGTAGTTAGTTGTCTTGTTGTTGTTCGCCGCCTCGACACATTCCCCGGCATCGTCCCACACAGAAAGAAAGAGCGTGGAGCCCCGGCCCGACCTGTAAGTCCGCTAACGTAAAGCGAGGAGTTGAGCCTGAACTGGCGAACCGAAGTCACTTTCGTAACCATACTTCCTACAGCTAACACGTGTCCAGTCCAGCGGGAACGCGAAGCGCAAACGAACGTGAGCTGCTATACCGAATCCCCCGCTGGCCATCGGGGACCTAGTGGTAAGGCCATGATCCGCAGGGGAAGGGATCACTCATTCTTCTATTGGGGACAGGTGCACGAACGACAACTCCAAACGTCAGACATCCGCCGCCTATACCTACCGTTTAGGTGGCACCAGCGAGATCCAGCTAAGGTAAGGAACTTCGTGTCGCGGCTGCTCCACTCCGCTGCGGTCTTTTGAACTGAACTTCGTTGCCTTCCCGCGCGCGAAACGAATGGGCGCTGTGTCGTGGGTCAGTTTTGGGGCGGGGGGCAGAGAGAGACCAGAAGAATGATTCATTTGGATCGACGAGCCATTTCGCGAATCAATAGAATGTCTCTCTATCCATATCTATTCTATCTTTATATGACGGGCCATAAAAAAAAAGTATTTTTTATGGCATGTGAGATGATCGCGCCTAGTAGCCACATATCAGCTGCGCTCAATATGCGGGATTTCCGTTGGATCAGATCTTTCGCTTTGACGAATTTGGACCTAGCGAAAAGGACTCTAAGCCTTCGCGCAAACAAGCAAAGTAGAAGCAAGACGAGGAAGCGGAGCTGTCGTAGAAGCAGTAGCTTCCCCCGACAATATACAATACAACAGTAGCGACCATGAATAAAAAAGCCCCTAGTTTAACGAGTTCGCTGCTTTTCCCAGGCCGGAGAAGGGCAACTACTTATTGATTGATCGCCTTTCTTTGATATGTGTTCAATTTAGTACAATACAAACTACAACTAGATCAAAGCGGAAGGGCCACTCACTATAGAAGCTATAACTAGCCTAGCCCTAGCCAATAGTATAGTTTAGTAGTCGGCCAAACCCCCATGCTCACGACATGTTCTTGATATTGATTGAGTTGGAGGGAGTCAGAGACTACCACGGAATCCTTCCATAGTCACCCCGGTGACCTTCGTCACCAAAGCGTCACGACAGTTTCCAAGACCCCTCATATAATCTCCAGTGGGGATCAGTCGGAGCACGTAGGAATGCCGACCACTACATAAGCCGCTGGCGGAGAAAGCTCGAAGAGCTTCCCTTCATTCGCTTCGCGGGAGTCGCACACAGCACATGGCTGGAAGTCAGAGGGCCCGTACTACCTGCCTAACCCTTCGCTCCGAGGGACCGTAGAACGGAAAGCGCCTTCTAAACAACTCGGCAGAAGGGAAGGGGCCTATGTATTTGCATGACCCCTGCGGATTTGACCCTACCTACACCCGGAGCCAATCCCCTAGCGGTCCTGCCACCACGCCGCAGAACAGGAGCTCGTGTGGAACCTTGGATTTCTGGCGTAACAGCGGTGGAAGGTATCAAAATATTACGGCCGCATAACATAGGGGCCTACGCTAAGGTCGGCCAAAATATGGACACCCGAAGGGCCCGGCGCGCACAATCCTATCCTATCCGAGCCCGTCATTGCATGCACTTCGGACAGCCGTCCGTAGCATCATAAAGAGCACCTCCCTTTCGAGGTACCCAAATGGAACGGTCTTTATTTGTGTTGTTGGTTGGTCTTTCTCAACGTGGTCTATAGCACGAAAAACCATTCTTTACAAGATAGGGCCGTTCACATGAAAGAAAAGCAAAAATCCATTCTTCATGGTCGGGCGCATTTCTCCAAATCCTCCAGGATCACAAGTGGAACGCTAAGCAAGGGTGGGGAGGCTGCGAGCTCCGCGTCGAACAGAAAGAAGCAAGCAGGGGGTGTTGCCGTAGCGCGCCGGAGAGCAAGCGTAGGCAACCAAACTAAATAAGGCTACAAAAGTAGCTAGCTAGCGTTTTTAAGCTGGCTGCCTTTTCTAGCGCGCGTACTCTTCTGTGGAGTCGCACGGAACGAGCCTTGTCTTCCCTCCAACGACTAGCTCCCTTTTCTTGTTCCGGTCACCCTTCTCTTGCCGTGGAAGGACTTTTGCCTGTGGTGTGGTCCAACCCGTGGGCGGAGTCGCCCTCATCCCCCCATTGCTCAGTGCTCCCTGCAGCTTCGCTGGGCTTTACCCGCGTGGACGCGGGCTTCTATAAGAGAATGAAAAGCTCTCTCTTTACAATAAAACGCGAACCGCGCGGAGCCCACCCTTTTCGTTTTCTGCCGCCACTGGGTGGCCGCAGAAACACAGCCCGGCCGCCTCTCGGGAAAGGGGGTGGGGATGGGCCTACCTATCCCGAGGGAGCAGTTGAGAGGTTCCATATGCCGAGCCGAAGGGCAGAACTTCAGTGCGTGATCGTAGTATGTCACCTCGTCTCGTCCTCGCAGCATCGAAGAGTACCTATGCACTATGTTCCGGTTCACTGATAAGGAAGATAGAGTTGGGGTGGGGGTCTACGATGTGATACTATAGTATGCCCCGGGGAGAAAGATGCGCAACTCAAAACGGAAGCAGGAAGCGTGTTGTCAAAAATGTCGGAGGTTACCAGATCTCTGAGACTACCATCGATCCGACAGAGCGGAACGACCAGAAAAAGAAGTGGAGTTAGAAAGCCGTATGATAGGTGGTAACTATCTTGTACGGTTCGGGGGGTAAGCGGCGTACTCTGGGGGAATATTAGGCTCTATCGAACATACAGGGAATTGGAGGTAGCATTTTACTTATGTTAAGTCATGGACTGGTTTCTTCAGCCCTTTTTCTATGTGTTGGTGTTCTATATGACCGACATAAGACTCGACTTGTTAGATATTATGGAGGTTTAGTGAGCACCATGCCGAATTTCTCTACCATTTTCTTCTTTTTCACTTTAGCCAATATGAGTTTACCCGGCACTAGCAGCTTTATCGGGGAATTTCTAATCTTAGTAGGAGCTTTCCAAAGAAATAGCTTAGTAGCCACATTAGCAGCGCTTGGGATGATTTTAGGCGCGGCGTATTCCTTTGGCTATATAATCGTGTGGTTTCTGGAAATTTAAAACCCGATTTCCTCTATAAATTCTCCGATCTAAATGGCAGAGAAGTTTCCATATTTCTACCTTTTCTTGTTGGAGGGGCGACCGTCCGTTGAACTACCAAAAAAGGGTAAACCAATGTGATCATGACATTGTAGGTGCTTGCGATGGGACGGATGCGACTTCCCTCATAAGTAATGGGTGGCATAGCCCGTAGCAGAAGTCCTTTTTGATCCATTTCTTTATTACCCCAGAGGGGCCCGCCCTGGTGGGACCGAGAGAAAGAAAGGACGGGGGGCGACCATGCATGGCACTTCTCGACCGTGTCTCCGAGGACAGTTGAACGAGCGACTCATGAATGCAGCCGGGTCGGACGAGCCAATAACTCGAACGTGTTCGGTCAGTTTTTTGAGCAAGAATCACAGCGTTACCTTACCTTCACCATGATACGGACTCCAAGTTCTTATGGCAGAGCACGAGGAGTTTCCTTCAATATGATGATGAGAATGGAAACCAGAAGCACGACTGGGTCTTCGTAGTACGAGATCATACTTATATATCAGTCACAGTAACGTAAGCATGAGACTTTTTGGTAGTACCGGTGAACCAGATGGCCGCGGCGAGGGAATCTGGGACGGAGGACTCGTAATATCTCTATAGATCTGGCAAAAGCGAAAGACCCCTAACGTCAGGGGCTGACCACTGAGCTCACTCAGGCCTCGCTGGGCGGGCCAGAGTGGGTGCGAGCTGGAATTGCCATAGCTTATGGTTAGAGCAATAGGAAAGGGCCCAGCAGAGAGAACAGTCAGGATAACGAGCGCGGAGCCCACTTGGCAGGCGGCAGGAGCAGCGGGCAAGTGCTTGCTTGGTAGGCCAACAGCCCTGTGAACCGGGCGGGGCACTCGACGAAAGGGGGGCACACTGAGCAAGTACGAAAAATTGGCCCCGCGGAGCTTTCAAAAAGAAAAGCAAGGACCACTACGGGAGGTCGAACCACGGACCGGAGGTAGTAGAACGTGATCCGCACCGGTCAATATTGGATCAAACAATAGGGGACCGTAGCACTGACCTTTTTTTTTCAAGACAATAGGTACTGTTCCCTACCGAGACAAGGGACACTCTCAACGGATCCTCCACGCGCTGGGCATACCATAGTTCTTCCGTGCGTCTTTATCGTGGCGGAAACAGAACAAGAGGAAAGACCCGGCCGACTCGCCCAGGGCTCGAGGGCGAGCCATACGAGAGTGAGTCGAATTCTGTTTACGTTCTCGGTTTGGTTCGGGCCCCTCTCGATCTTTTGCGTATAAGGGAAGGGGGAAGGAGTCTAAATCTATGGACATTAATGAACCACCATTGATGGACGTTGCACATGACACGATCAATTCGACTCGACGGTCCGGTGCTAATAGAAGTCGCTTACTCTCCGTCTAGCGAAGGTGCCAGGGCAGGGCTTTTTTGTAGTAATAGTGGGCTGGGCGGGTCTCATGAGATTTCATCTATGCCGGCCGTCGGAATCAAACGAGGGTCGAAGGACCATTCGATTCATTAAGGGGGACGGCCCATTTGTAAGGCGGGGGGGGGCCCTGATGGACGACACCCCCCGGCCTCGATTCTTTTGCATAGTCTGGAGGCCGGCCGCAGCAGAGCTGCGGGGCATAGCGGCACCCTCGCCTGGCGCCATTCTCGGACCTAGCAGCAGACGGGCGGGCCGGGCCTGAATGAAGAGCGGACCAGACTCTTCTTTGTTTCAGCTGCTCCCACGCACGCAGACCGGAAGATCTCAGTTGTCCTGGACTAGACAAGTACGTAGAGATCTTCGTGGAACCGGGGAGGGAGTCTCAATCGATCTTTTCTAGGATTCCAACTCACGCCACGCACGAAGATTTTTCTATTGATAGAGTTAAGGGCTCGGCTCCCCCGACTCTAAAAGGTTAGGTTACTACCAGCTTGCCTCTACGGAAGAGGTGTACTTTGTACTGTCTGGGGGTCATATAGATCGGAACCCGGAGCGAGTTGAACGAAAGCCTTACCCACAGCTACAACTACTGGCGCTTCAAAGGGCTTAGATTCTAAGGTAGGGGTGTCAGCCGTGAAAGCCTTTGGTACTTTAGTAAGGCGAGCAGCCCTTAAACAAAATCAAAGGCGCGACCATCCCCCCTTCCCCTATTTTTGCATTTCATTCTCTATTTGGCCCGCCTCATGAAAAATGATAGGCCTATTGATTCAAAGTAAGTACGAAAGGGTCGGTCAATAGCATAGCTCTTTTTTTCTTTTTTCTCCTTTCGAAGGAAAGGCCTTCGCATTCTTAATCTGGTAGGGCCGGACGGCTTTGTTTGCCCTAGCTTGGCGAATCCGCGCCCTGACCGTTCTCGCGAAGTCTTTGCAACGGCTGGGAAACCAGTCTACGAAGCGAAGCCTATTGCCACGCCGACCATCAAATACGAGATTGGGCCCCTTCTCAAAGATGGAATGGCCCAGCCCAATAAAGGAAGGTTAACGTACGCGATGCCTTCCATTTGTACGAATCGCGAACATACCACGCACGACCGGACGTAGAGCCAAAATTCACTGGCAGACCGAGTCGGGCGCAGGTGCCAGATCCTTAAAGTAAAGTCTCTATCAGCCTAGTGTACCAACCACGTGGTACGACGGGCACTCAAAGACCTGGCGAATGAGGGCCCACCCCACCCAAAGCGCTTATGTCATATGGGAACTCTTGGCTGGAAACAATCCTTATGGTTTTGATATCCGGTTAGAATAATAAGAAAGAATCAAAGTCCAGGTTGGTTGGTGAGCCTAGTGATAGGAGACTATCTAGCTTGGTTCGGAGAGCACTTGTTGGGTTTAAGATTCGTTTTTTGCTAAATGTTACGGCCTAAATGCTAAACTATTGACCCTACTTGTTCGGATGGGTGTTCACCCCAAAGTGTTCCCGGACTGCATGCATACATCCGTAAGTAACTTAGTGCAACATGGCAAATTTCATTGAGAGGAATCAGCAAAGAAAAGAAATCTTCTCCGGGTGATCAAGTTCCTTTCAGCTTCGGTCTGGGCCACGTCTTTGCTTTCTTCCTTTGCATCCGCTGCTAGATAAGCTGTTCCCGAGCCCGATCCTTATTCTATTGAGGTTGTGAACTAATTCCTATCTTTTGACTTTACCACAACATCTGCTAAACCTGATCCCGATTCGGATTCAGTTATTAAACCCGAGCCTTCTTTTTCTTTTCTATTGTGAAAGGAGTAATCGTGTAGTATCATTTTTCACCAGCCTATAAGATAGCCCGACCGGCGAACAGTCCTTTTTACAAACCTGAACCCTTTCTTTGACCGGAGCAGAAATGGAGGATATGTTGCATGTTTGGGATGGCCCTCCTCCACCTCTCAGGACCTTATTGTTTGCGGATGTAGCTGGTGTTGGGGTTCCCTCCCCTCTAGATGGGCCAATCGCTTCTCTCTTCTTTCCTGAATGATTCTCTCTTTGTCTCCTTTCTTGGGCTCATATCCTAGCCCGAATCTCTCATCAGCAGAAGGGAGTTCCACTGGGGCGAATATTCCTTGCAAGTTCTTGCCCAATCCCTTGCCTTTCTGATATGGGCTGTTCAGCATAAATCTTGCTACCATCTTCGAAGCTTCAGACATCTTTGGGCATAGTGGAACCCTCAGAAACTGAATTAGCATTCCAAATTTCGAGTGACTGGAAGGAAGTCTCAATAGCTTCTTCAGCGGCTTCAATATACGGGAATGCAGCAGGACAAACAAAGTTTCTTTTTTACAGTTACCACATGGCCCTCAACAGCATACTTTACTCTTTGATGCGGAGAAGACGGGGCAGCACCAGACGTGTGAATCCAAGGCCTTCCAAGCTGCATACTATAAGCCGGGGCATGAGTCTATTCTGTGACCATACATTCCGCAATGGAAACAGACTGGATGAAATCCCTCATACTCAATCCTTAGACTTGACTAGAGGAATCTCACTATCAGGAACCCCTAATGGATTGGGTGCACTAAATCCGCGAGGGCCATTGCTGTTTGGATTGCAGCCATAAGCGTTGCCGTAGCGCTAGAGCCTGCCGGGAGAAAAGAAAGTCTCATGGGTCTCTCCGACTCTGATTAGTGACATAGAGAAGAAGAGAAGATTTTGTCCATTTTAGCAGATAAGATAGCAGCAGAAGACATTTTTTCCATTCCTGCTTGAGTGCTTTCCTAAAGCAGCCTAAACAGGATCAATAGAATATCACACATGCGCCATTACTATGCCTCACGTTCTAGTTCTAAACGCAAGGAACTTACATATATTAGTATAAGAATAGGAAAGGACCTGGAGCGGTAGATCCGCTCATCCTGGCTTCGAATCCTAGTTCAGTTGCCACGGGAACCTTAGCGCCGCGTGTGTGTTGTGGGAAGGTCCTCCAAGAAAAAGAAAGAGGCATAGAAAGAGTGACAAAGCTCAATCCAAAACATGAAAGCGGAATCACAACTGTCTCACGAAAGAAGGGTCTCAAGCAGTGTGTTCATGGTCACTCCAAACATAGGATTTTCGGCATATACTCTTGAAGAGTAGCTTTCCCTTTCCGTGCGCAGAGGGGATAGATTAAGTATTCATCTGCTGGTAGAAGGCTTGAAGGTTTAGCGTAACCCAGAATAACCTGTTGGAGGAATAACCGCTGTTAGGTGCCTAGCCTGTAATGCTTGCAAAGTCGCTAGGCGGGGTGATAAGATGAAAAAGGTAGTTATGTGCATCTCAATAGGCCTACTTGCCTTAAAACTAGACCCCCTGGGGAAAAGCCCACTCCGTCCGTAAGACAAACTCAAGGAGGCTGACTTGACCAGGAAGCCAGTCTTGTAATAGTAAAAGCAACCTATCGCGCTGGGTCACCACTCCTTTCAGAGTAGCCCACAACCCATGATATGGTATATGGCTAGACTGTCTAGGGCTCCAGCTATACCTATATATAACTACCAACTGGGACAAACTTCGCCCTACGCGGAGTATATAATCGGCTACCGTATATCTAGCCCTTGACATATGACATATAAATGATATTGAACAAACCTAGAAAGACTCTGGTGATGGATAGAGTAGAGGCGGATGCGCCGCCACTGCTTTAAACAACCGCTTATGTTCTTCGGCATCGCCATTGCATAAAGGCGTGGTTCATCCTCTAAGATAGAAAACACCACAACTTTCCGGGGTCAAGTGCAGGTAGAAAGACATCCTTCGTTACCGCGCTGAAACAACAACAATTCCTGCAAAAAAAATCTGCTTTCCTATCAAGTAACGCCTTCTCCACTTGACTCCACTGGTCAAGAACTCTGGAGCTTCATCCGAGATCCTTCCCAAATGAACATCCTAGCCCAGTAACAATATCTTATCTTCCTGTTGAAAGCCTAGAAAATCATAAAAATTTCTAAATATCAATTGATGAAGACGATTTTCCTCATGTTTCTATCGTTGTGCTGTTCTACCCACACAGCTTATCGATAATGAATTCCTTTCATTTCCTAGATCTCTTGTTTTTAGAAAACGAAAAGCAAGTAGAAAAGATAGGTGTAAAGCCTCCGATTCTCCTTTCGAGAACTTAAATGCAAAGATAAGGCGAAAAGCCTTTGCTTCTTCTTTCGATTGGATAGAAGCTCATACTCGACTTCAACAACTGGTTTGGTGCTGATGTGTCCAAATCCCATGCTCCTACGCCGGGTTGATTGATGTGTCAAAGACTAATGCTCCTTCTAAGGTTGATAAAGGTAAAGCAGTGGCCCAAGAACCCACTACATCTAAGCCCAAGTCCAAACAAAACTAGACCCAAGAATGCTGGAATGAGAATCCTTACCCGTGACGACCATGCATACTTTTCTGACCTATGTATGCCTTTCCTCGCCTACTTCGTTCTTGCTTTCCGTTTCCTACTATTTTCAAGTTTCAATTTCGAAAGAGAGACATAAAGTGTCAATTTACTTTCTTTTCATAAAGTCAATAAATAGTAGTAATTCTTGCTTTTGAAAAAGCATACGAAGACAGCCTGCACCAACATTTTATTTTACGACATATGACATTGCACAAAAAGCTGCAAAGGACATAGTTTCGTCGATTCACCGGCACGAATAGCATTTCCTACATCCCCAGCATGGAGTTCCAGACTCCTTGATCAAGATGACACATTCCTGGTACCACAAACAAGGAAGCTAGCTTTTCTAGCGTTGGCAGGCAAAGGTAAGTAAGCTAAAACATGGCAGTCTGAAGACTTGTCTGAAAGCTGAGTGCTTCAAAAGGATTGATTTGCTAGTCTCGGTCAGTTGAATCAAAATGAACAGAGATTTTATTTATGCGTAGATTAGTGTTCTCCTCCGGGCCAGTGTTGAGACTTTGAGGCATAGCCCAGGTGTTTTTAGCGAAGCCGAAAGGTAGTTCCGTCGGGAAAGAAGAATATCTCGTCATACCAACTATATGCTTTGTTCATGTCTGCCATTTCGTTTATCATAGAGGCGCGCAGCAAAACGTGTCCAAGAAAGAGGTAAGGCTTTCCATAAGTCAGAAAGAAACCTTCTTACTAGCAGGTTGTCCTTTCTTCGCCTATTCTATCTAAGACCGGATTCGTCGGCGCAAGAGTGCTCGATCAGTGACCTCCTACGCACTGCCGGCTTTGGGCATACTAGCTCGCTGCGGAAGAGAATGAAGATAAATAAGGTGAATGTAACGTAGGGCATAACACATAGAAAAGCCCTTTTTATCCACGGTATGATTGTTTTCCTATTGCCTTGTCTTTCTGCTATCTTGAAATAGCAGTTATTGTCTTCCTGGTCAGCTTTCGACGAGTGACTCTTGGTTGCGGGGCCAGGGAGGGGACCTACTATCTACTTAACCGCTAGGCAAAGAGGGAGGACCTTTCTCTTTCTTTCAGCTTTGAACGGAAGCCCATTTTTCGGTAATATCCCTGCTGGAAAAAGAAACAGTCCTGGTTTAAGAAAACTAGAGGAGCTGGAAATAGGATTTCAGATCTGGGAATTGCTGGTTTCTGAGGGAAAGGAAACTTTAGGTTAAGAAATCAAAGCCAAGCTGGTACAAACATTTCCCATAGTGGTTATGGTTGCTAATGGTCAGAACATAATCAGTAAAGCAGTGTATCGGAGGGTACCTGGAAGGTGCAAGGAGTGGAATTTGAAGCTAAACTGAGGCTGTTGCCACTGGTTGCCTATGACATGGTGCTAGGAATGGATTGGTTGAATACTCCGCTGGGGAACATGAAGGTGAATTGGAAGGAGAAATACATGTCTTTAGGGAAGGTTCATTGGTAGAAATCAAAGGGGTAGCAAGCTCAGTGGCAGGAGAGCAGCGTGGTGTAGCTCCCTTGGTTGCAAAGAGAAAACGTGTAGTTAAGTATGCGAGAGTGAATCAATAAGGTTCCACGGTTCAGTACTCTAATTGATCAGTTAATAGCAATTATAGACTCTCATTCAATTGAAATAATTGGAAACAATAGCAAGGGTAGTATCTGCCTGACGTCTTTCATCTATTAATTCAGTAGGAAAGAAGTAAGAACCCGACGCAAGTAAATAGAAACTTCAATCTAATAGGGCGTAAGGTGAGGCCACGTTGCTTGGTCCCATTACCTGAGGATTTGATCCCCTCAGGCGATGAAGGACACAACTTCAACACGCAGTGTTTTATGGAACACTCGCTATATAGGAATCAGATGCAGAAGTGGCTCCAATACTTGAAATGGTATTGGATGTTGAATATGGACTTGGACATGGGTACTGATCCTTGTGCTACTTGCACGAGCTCTCGATCCACCCGTAGTTATAACCGGATGGAAAGTAAATCAGACTGATCCAGTATTGGTGAAGTTTGGTTTGCTCTGGAAGGTCTATGACTATGTTGGACAGAGAGGACTTAATTGGATGCCTCCAGTTTTAGGAGAGTCCTAACTAGTCGGGTGTAAAGATGTGATTTCTCTTTACCCTTTGATATTACACTTTCCCTTGGAAAAGGAGGTGTAGGAGAGCACTCGTTGTTCTCTAAGGCCTGAGACCATAAGACTTTAGGCGTCTCTGATCGTCAAGCCCTATAGGCAAGTAGGTGGTAACACCGGGGGGCCTATAGGTAATGCAACAGCTTCCAACTGTTGCATACCCCATATATATTCTTTAGATATTTGTAGTTTAGTAATCGGAGCAGATGATAGACCAGAGCAGACCAGAGAACGAACCTTAGATGGTAGGGGACAATAGAGGATAACAAGCCAGAAAAGTTCAAGGGCCTTTTTCCAGTGAATCTTCCGAGGAGAGTAGTTACCCGGTTTTGATGCCGATTGAAGGCTTTATTGCCCTTGCTTTTTTGCCTAGTCCGGAGTTTTTCTTCTTTACTATTGCTTGGGATTGGGTTTTACACTATGAAATAGAAAATATCTACTCGTGGCCGGAGGGAGGCAATAGATTGATCTTGTCCTTGGCTTGTTTTGTCAAGCTCGTTAAACGCTATCTGACCCCTTGCTATTGATTCAATTCCTGAAAACAGTTCCTTCTTTCCCACTTGGCTTGGATTCAAGGGGCGGGGATTCAATAGCAGCGGAGTCTATATTAGTTAGATATGTCCTTCAAACATCCCCTGTGGAGCACCAGCTCTCATTCCTGGCCAATGAACCGGGCGTATTCACCAGATCCTTGTATTATATATAGTTTAAATCAAATAGATAGTGTCTAAAAAAAAGTCATTTTTGTGCTTTGTCCAATCCAAACCTCACGGCTTATTCTGCCGTAACCTTCTTTGCCGAAAGCCTTTGTCTGTGGCTATCTTCTACATTCTCTGCCATTTTCCGTCATCCCCTTGATCGACTCTGTCTCTAAAGCAAAGAGCCAATGCCAGCTAGTCTTCTCCTCCTTAAAGCTTATGGGCTAACCGAGTGTCGAACTCATACCTTCTACGCTCCGTTCCTGGGATTGGCTAATGCCTTTTTCCAAACTATAGGATATCCTGGTTTGTGCCACTTTCACGGCGGGATTTTTGTCCATTTTCTTCGCATTCTATTCCGAAAAAGGGCTAGGCTCAACCTAAGGATTTCAAACCTGACCTTAGGCTGACGACTGCTTCGAGAGCAGATAGAGCATCCTCTTCAGGGCATGAATCCTATTTTCATCAATCCGAATAGTAAATGGCCGTTCTTCAGCAGCTTCCTCCTTTGATGCTTCCTGCTGCACTCGTGAGACTCCCTCGTCAAGCCAATAGAACAAGCCCTATGATGAGCCTAGCCCTGCTATCACTTCGGGGAGGGGGAAGTACGGGTTGTTCTTTCCGGGAAGGAAGGGCCATGTTAGGCCGTGTGGTCGATCCCTTAGTTCCAGTCATCCAGGCAGGGTTTGCTCTTTTCTTCAAAGTTCGTTCGATAGCTGCCATTTATCCCTTGTCTCCTATGGGTTTGTCTCTGAAAAAGGTTAGAAATAGTGGTATACTCTGGTTAGCGAAGAGGACAACCGAAGCAAATTAAGAAGAAGTCAAGGTCTCGGTTCCGTCTATATTAAGTAAAGATGATGTAAAGCTTTTGTTTTTTTCATTTTGAAGATAAGTGAATAAGAATATCCTTGGCAAAAAAGAAAGAAAGCCGAGCACGACTCCTATCACTTTCTTATTAGTCAGTCACATCAGGCTTGGGTCACAAGCGCTAGCACATCGGGCTTCATAACCTAAAAAAAGTGCTTTCCACCTCTTTCTTGCTGCAGTTGCAGGTCGAAGATGAACCTTGCTGTTTAGTTTCTGCGTGACAAGCTGGATTGTGTTACGCGAAAGTAAGGCCATGCCCGGTTAAAAGAAATCATTATTGCTGCTTACTCCAATCCTAAACAAGCATCAAAACGCACATAGGCTAGCGTGAGCGGTAAGGAGAGAAAGAAAGCAGCAAGTCAGCTAACCCCCGACAACTGGAGCGTAAGCGAACGTAGCTGAAAAACGTCACCTCATAGGTTAGCTCAAAACGTCGAGGTGATAGCTTGAGGTCCTAATCTGACTGAGTTGTTTTGAGGATAAGTGGGAAGGCTCAATAGAACAGGATCCTCACGTAACCAATGGAGCTTCGCCTTAACTACAAAGTTGAGGGTGCTTCACTCACGCGGCTTTGCTAGATGGATGCAGAATAGTTGGATGGAGTCTCGCTCAGTCAATTAGTCTAGCCTCCTTCCGAGTCAGATTTTTTCCGGAATTCTTTCTTGTCAAGTGAAAATGGAGATTCAAAAATGGTTGGAACTATTTGAACACGACGTTTTTTGGGGAGTCGGCATCCATTATGTGGAAGTTGGGTCACATCG
Organism: Phyllostachys edulis; assembly: GCA_036346405.1. NCBI lineage: Eukaryota > Viridiplantae > Streptophyta > Magnoliopsida > Poales > Poaceae > Phyllostachys > Phyllostachys edulis. The sequence continues at coordinate 18,966 of JAYEVD010000824.1, forward strand.
TGGATGTACATAATAGGAGATTGATCTCTTACTCTTTCACCTCGAAAACCTTCTCTCCAGCTCAAGATCACTTTCTTCTTTTTCTTGAAATAAGTAGATCCTTTCACTTTCATGACAACTGACTTTAAACCCATCTTTCTGGCGGATCGCCCGACATGTTCCGCAGTTGCTTCAGCAGCATATCGAGAAAGACGAGACCGCCCTTTTCTTTCCTCCAAACAACCTGCGGAGGCCCCAGTCTTTTTATTCCCCCTAGCATCTGTCACGGTCACAAAGGTCTTATTTTTCTTCAGTAAGACATGGATAAAATCTCTCTTCTTTTTCCGTGAACATTGTTTATATTCCTCCGAGATGCTCTGTACGAAGTTCTTTTTTTTGAAACTGCCTGCACCCGCAAGCCCAGGCCTATCAGTCTCGGCCGTTGTTTTTTCCTGGGGCATCCTATGTGAAAAGTGTTGACGAATCAATTGATTTTTTGTAGGCATCCCTCTTTCCTATGTCCTTCCCCCCTTTGCCCTTTCACTAGTGGTTACTCCCGATCCGAAGCACCCCTTTTCCATTCATAGAGAGATCCAATCGTCAAAATCAATAAAAAGGCCATCATGGACCAAGATCCAAACAGATCAATCTTGTTAGGAGGTACTGCCCAAGGAAAAGAAAAGGTGACTTCCGGATCAGGGATAATAAATAAAATAGGAACCGGATAAAATCGTATATCGAAACGACTTCTGGCATCACCGGAGGGATCGGAACCACATTCGTAGGCCGACAATTTTTCTGGATAGGTCGAACTATTGGAAGCAAATGGAAAAGGAACACCGAGTGGAATCAAAGAAACTAGCGGACTGATCACTAAATAGATACAAATAGGTGCAAATTCCGACATCACCAAAGCCCACTTCGTTCTCTCGCTCTCCTCGCGGCGCTCCTTGCTCGCGGAGCGGCATACCGAAAAAAAAGACGCTCAGATTACCTTACCTTCGAGAGTTTTCCCAATCTCGAATTAGTCGGACTAACTCGTCTCCGGCTTTTTTTCCGGATTTAGGCCGAAGTGTTTGGTCTGTAGAGTTACTCAGTACATCCATCACTTCGACGACTTTTCGAAGTTTCTCGGGGGATGCCTCTCTTAGCTTGAGGTCTTCCTCCCAAGAAATCACAAAGTCTGCCCTGACTTTTATTTTGTTGTACGAAGAGGCGAAAGCCTCGAGTCTTTCAACCACCTCCTCATAAGAATATGAGGGGAACGTTTGGGGGGCTGTCTCCATGACCCCGGTAGGTTGACCAGAAATCCCCCCTGCCTTCCGGGCGTCCCTTTCGTTACAGTACTTAACCCATTCCTCCTCCGATGATTGGAAAGATGATTCCGAATTAACCTTCCCTCGTTTAGAGGAGGGCCAGCTTGCTCGTCCTCATGGACTTTGCGTTTGGAAGAGGCTTCGGCTTCCTCTTCCGGAGGTCGGTTGTGACCGGTGGATGATTCGGGCTCAGGGTTTTCCCCCTTATCTGATGATAAGTTGAGGTATTTCTCCCAATTAGTCGAGGCCGAGCTTGAGGGCCCCGCCGATTCCCCCATCATAGAAAAATATTCAAATGACTCAAGATTGATAATAAGCCACGCAAGACTACTAAATACAATTCCAAAAAAAGAACTCAGTTGAATTGGCAAAATAATTGGCATCGATTTCACGAGAATAGAAAATCCAATTCGTCGGAAAAGCAAAGATAAATCGCAACTCAAAATTCAAAAAAATACGGATATTAAGGCCCCAGAAGCTAGTACAATGAAAATGGGGATCAAAAAATAACGAACGCGCTTCTTGGTGTGGGCGTACATTTATCCATTTACTTTACTTCGTAAAAAAAAAATCAGACAATGTTCGAGCGGCCTGTCATTGAGACAAAAACGTGTTAAGCATATAGCTAGCGTTCCTTCTGAGCCAGGATAGGATCAAACTCAGATTTGGACTATGACACTTAGAGTATGAATCGCAGCGCTATGCGCTTGCTTCTATATTACGATAAACCTGAAGGAGAAAAAGCGTTAACCAACGCTACTATCGCTTGTTTCCATCCCTGAGAGGACAAACATTAACCGACGTCGCTATCGCTTTGTCGCTTTGTTGTTTTCTTAATGAGCTCTTATGTGAGGTTAAGACTGGCGCATGCCCGCAGGAGATTACCCCGAGCGAAAGGAAGTGAACCAGTGCTTCCCGAAAAGAAGCACGAGTGAAAGGACCTGAAGCGAGGAGACCGCGTCCTATCGTATGTATAATGACCCTTCAGAGCAGTTCTAGTTTCTTATGAGCTGTTACCGCCCTGCAGGAGACCCGAGCTCAGTTGAGTTGAGCGAGTGATTCCCCAAGGGAAGCACGAGGTGAACCAACCCCGTAGGGAGTGTAAATGTAAAGTTAAGGATTTTTACATTTTGAGGACTCCAGAAGAATGGTTAACCGGGAATCTTCCTCCCATTAGGGGTGGAATCGTCCCCCCAGAAGAATGGTTAACCGGACATTAGCGGATAAATCCATATGGCTTTGGCTTATGCCCGCTAGTTTCATGGTGACTACATACACCAAGCCCTAGAACCATTGCATCCAACCGTGCCATCATGGTCATTTGAAGCCTGGGGGATGGACGTTCTTGGGTCCCATCAAACCTCCCTCTCTCCCTTACGCTGTACTATCTCTCGCTGCCAGGCTTCGGCCTTCATTTCCGTCAATGCAATCACGTCTGGGGCACCGGGGGAATCGATTGAAAACGGATATCCACACTCGGTCCCATCGGATTCGCAATGATTATCTCCAGCGAAAAAGATGAGACTACCAATGGAACATAACTTAAAAGAGAACTCCATCCCCAATCCCTTAATAATCGCTTCATTTTCGATAGGTATGTGTTACGCAGACAAGCTATTGTTGAATTTATGGTTTCTGTCCCAAGCTCAGAAGCAAGCATTTTCTTGATTATAGCTTTTCATTTCGCTTATATGCTCTCACACTCTCTTTTCAGACGAAGTAGCTTTAAGGGAGCCGGGTGTACGTTCCGCGAGTTGACAATCTCAGGAGGGAGATTCTGAGGAGTGCCACGACACTCTCTGGGCAGGACACCCGGGTATGCATCGCACCTTAGCTCTTGTGGAAAGAGCATACTACTGGCCGAGAATGGGGAGGACGTTGAGGAGTACGTTCGGACGTGTCAGATCTGCCAGCAAGACAGGGTGGAGCGCGATAAACCCTGTGGACTTTTGGAGCCTCTACCGGTGCCAGAGAGACCTTGGTCTAATCCTGGACTTCATCTCAAGTCTGCCAAAAGTGGGGAATTCGGTTCTATCTTGGTGGTGGTAGATCGATTCTCGAAGTACGCCACCTTCATTCCTGCTCCGCTTTACTGCTCAGCGGAGGAAGCCGCGAGATTGTTCATAAAGAATGTGGTGAAGTATTGGGGCGTCCCTCAGAACATCGTCAGTGACCGAGACTCTCGTTTTCTCGTACGGTTTTGGACTGAGCTCTTCGACGCTTCTAGGGACGAAACTCTA
>JAYEVD010000824.1:30000-92500 GCA_036346405.1 Phyllostachys edulis
ACATATGGGTCACATAGGCATACCGATAGGATAATAGGCTTGTACGCAAGGTCAAGTATAGGCTAGAGAGAAAGACCGGTATATGCTTATGTTGAGAAGAAATGCATTGTTTGATTTCCGAAGCAAGTAAAGGCGCGCAGCGAAAGGCATGCATGTTTCATTTGCAGGTGCTGCCGGTCCAGGGCTCTTCGGCGGAGCTTACTAAATAAAAGAAAGCACGGCCTGGTTTATGGGAATCGTAAATAGACGAAGTGGTGTTTTTTCCTTTCCTTGAGGATCTATGCTTTTCATGGCTCTCTTTCTAACGTGGATGACAGGTTTCAAATAGTGGATCAGTTTCTTCATAGCCTTTTCTAAGTGCTTTTCGTTGCCTTCTTCTTATCTTTATGTACCCAGGAAAAAGATAAGAATCTTCACCATTACCATCACCAGTATCACCTCCAATGGTTGGCGTCCCTTTGATTGTCATTTAGTAGTAGATAGGTTTGTTGAGGACATAATCTCCCGGCCTTATTCATGCATGATAAAGGTAGCCTTTCATAGTCCAAAGCCTTTGTGTGCTTTTGTATTGAACTCTTTTCTACAACGTTGAAGGATTGCCTTACGGGATTAGCAATGGCTTAATAAAAGGATTCCAAAAGGGCTTCTCTTAGGTCCCATACTAGATGACCACCCGGAACTGGATGTACTCGTACTAGAACATTTGGTGATTACCCACCGGGACTTCCTACTAAGTATTTGACACTTCCATCAATAATCAAACTATAAAGTACTCAATCAATGCGAATAGCAGGAATGGTACTTGCAAAAAAATATATAGGACCTGAGAAATGGGAACGAGGCTGACCTATCCAGGTAGTGAAGTCTACCTATGCTAAAGAGCAAGTTCAATATTTGGTTCGAGTAGCCAGCCCATTTTCAGGAGTGGCTTATTATAGTATTCTTAAAAATCATACGAACAAAGAAAGCCTATTTTAGGAGTCCACCATATCAAGGGAAAGGGAGATCAGGCTTGGCCTTCGCTTTGCTTATTCATCTTTCTTTCTTTGCTTTTGAATGACTTGATGGGTCTGGATAATAACAAGAAGAGTCAAGGTAGCGAAAGTAGCTATACTCTAGTAGCTGGCGGGGCTAGTGCTAGTGGTGAAGGAAATCAAATGGCAGAGAAGACACGGATTCAGACTTCTTTTTTCAAATAGCCCTTGGTGGTATGCAGATTCATTGAACGAAGAAGGCAGTCTTTCTTCCTCACGAACAAGATCGGAGCACCCAAGGTTAGGCACTCGATTGGATGTTCCCGTACGTACTCTAGAAGCAAGATCGCAAGACGTCCCTATAACACATCGCTGACGTCCTCAAGGCTTTCGTTGTCGAAGAGTGAAAGATCTCACAAGTCCTCCATACGTCAGTTTCTATTCCAGCCCAGCAACGAAGTGCCCGTCGGTCTGCAACATTCCCTGGTACGAGTATGCAGCGTAGTGACTAGTTGATTCTTCAATTCCTTGAAGCCCGTTGCGTAGTCCGTGTCGAGTTGTCCAATCCTTTATCAATAGGTACAACGGCAATCAGCGTCCTTCAATTCATGCTAGTCGTTGAGAACTCAGCATGTCGTCGTATTCTGGCGAACTCCGAACCGTTGTTCCGAGTCAAGTAGCAAAGCTAAGGGTAGGACGAATTATCAAAAATGGAGCATTGCCCAGCTTTCGTGTCGAGAAGCAGAGTAGCAGATGACTTTCCGAGGTCACAGACGTCACTCAAAAAACTCATTCCTTTTGAATTAATTTCGAATAGTTCTTATCTTTGAACCACTAACATCCAAGTATCAACGATGCGCGAGACCTTACAAACAATCTGGTAAGCTTGAGTGGACCGACTGAGATCTAAAATACTATGGTTAGGAACAGCTTGACTTATCTCAACAAGTGCAATTTCTTTCAGGCTTATTCACTGAAATATTAGAAACCCTTTTTTCTTTCTTAATGACTTCGCTCTTCACTTCATATCCAACTATTGATAGCCGGCCTAGTTTCAAAGGATACCCAGGGCGCTAAGCATGAATAGGAGTTTTGACAGTGAAAAACAGCAATCAGTAGTTGAACGAAAACACATAGTAGAAAGGAGTTCACTTGGGTATAGGTTTCTAGCTTGGGTGGGAGGACTCACTCACTAGGGAGGTAGCCGCAAGAATAGGAAACATAGGGAGTAGCAGCAATAGATAATAGGAAAGTAGGTGTAAGCAGCTACCCGATAGAAGTCTAACGAAAGTAGGAAAGAGTTTATTGAGTGACTTGAGGATAACGAAACCACTATCTATATAGATAGGATTTCCTATGCATAAGATTTCTGAGTAGTACTTGAAGCTTAGCACTAGCATTGGCATTTAGTAGTAGTTCTGGCAATGAGTGACTACCTCTATATACCTTGCTCAGGGAAAGGAATAGGCATATTTCTAAAAAGGATAAGCTGGCAAGCACAGGTTTCTAAACAGGAGTTAGGTATGGGTTGTGTGATTTGAACGACCAAGTAACGGATACAAGACATAGGCCCACTATAAAAGGAGTTCATTTTTGCGTAACGGTGCAGTACCGGTATATCCATATGGTTTAGGTCAAGTAGTTGGATAAGCTGGATATGGTTTAGGTCAAGTAGTTGGATAAGCTGGATAGGTCAACAAGTGAGTACGTTGAGGGAGCCGTAGTTGATTTGTTTTTCGTTTTCACGGGCAGAGACAGGTATAGTTGTTTTACAAGGGCTATTGTTTAGCCAATAGAGACATATTGAATAGGTCAATGCTAGGAATATGCAGTCACAGATAAGTCAAGAATAAGTGAGTATGTACGAGTCAACTCATAGGTTTAGTAGGGCTACTAGAAAGAGGAGCTTGGGACAGAGCTAGCAAGATATGAACCACGAGCAGAGGTTGTCCCTTGAAAGAAGCACCGACCGGAATAACAGGTATCGAGATATGCATCTGGATAGGTTGTTTTAGCTAGCTAGGCATTTGCTTGTGATTAATACTTCTTAAGGTAGTTAGCTAGGCAAGTATGTATTCACGGAGAAGCAATGGTATAGGTTGAGTAGTACCGGTTTAGAAAGCTAAGTAAAGTATTTCAAGTATGCATGCGTGATAAGTCAAGCAAAACACCGGACGGAGTGGGAGAAGAGATGGATTTTAGGATTTGTTAGAGGAAGGAGATGCGGTGTAATATGTGTATGTAATAGGACTAGAAAGAGGCATGTATGGTATAAGTAAGGAATAGGCTTTCACAGAAAGGCATGGAATAGCTTAGAGGGATAGTATTTAACAAAGAAGCACGTACCGGTATAGGCATCTGGTTAGGTCAACCAGTTGTTGGTGTTGGCTTTTGGGATTCGAGGTATGTGTAACGTTGAGAAACAGGTGCTAGGTATGAACGAGTAAGCTACTAAAAATAGGCGAGATATGGTTTCAATAGCCGGCGAGTGGCATTCATGGAAAGGGATTCACAGATAGGCATTCAGTGGGCATGGGAAAGTCAAGTTATGTATGCAAGAGACAGGTATGCACGGAATAGGGATAAGCGAGCACCGGGAGAGATATGCCAGTAATAGGACTAGGTTTAGAGAAATAGGCATATGTGAATAGGGCTACTAGATCATTAAAGTATAGGTTTTGGGTAAGCTCACTCATATCGAAAGAAGAAATCGAAGGAAATGAAGCATAAGCTGTCACCACTAGGATCAAAAAAATCCTAGGCTGTTTCGATAGACAAAAGAAAATAGAAAAAAGTTGTGAGTGAGAAAGAAATAAGTAATAAAATCAAAGACGACCCAGACGAAACAATTAGTGAAATCGTTCTATTTCCTCCATATCCTCAAACATATGCCTATCCCCGCACATGTTCTTACTCGCATATTGGACTTACGAAAGGTAAGCCTTATTCCCAGCTATTTAACTAGAAAAAAACTCTTCACAATGCTTAACGCCCATATGTTCATTCTTTCTTTGCTTCTCATGTTTCCATGCTCCTTTCTGGTGGCAGGAGGCAAAGAAGAGACATAATGGAGATAATGATGGTTCAAATCCAACCATTCCTTGGGCGTGGTTCGAGCGAGAATTCAATGATCAGTATTTAGATGTGATGTCTCGGGAGGCGCTTCGACAGCAATTCGTTTGCCTAAAACAAGGGAGTGGTACTGTTCAGGACTACAATATGAAATGCGATAACTTGATGAGGTATGCTCCCGACATTGTGGCAGATGACTTCCGCTTGCGACGGCAATATCTGGAAGGGCTTCATCCCAGATTTACACAATTAATCGACCTTCCTGGTACAGTGAGACTAGTGGATCAGATGGCACATGCGCTACGAGTGGAGTCATATGAGCCTAGCAAGGGTCAGCAAAGCTTTGTTCTCAATGTAAAGCCACGAGTTGATGGATCATCAAGGCCAAGTCAGTCAATGAATTCCCCGCCATCAGCAAATCCAGCTAAGCCAAATTCTGGCGTTGTGAATTACGAGAAGGTTTGGTGTCGATATTGTCAAGGGAGACATCATGAGTCAACTTGCTACAGGAAGAATGGCACTTGTTACAATTGTGGTGGGCTCGGTCATTTCGCTAGGGAGTGTCCCAAGCCAAATTCAAAAAACTCATGCTTGGTGTACAGACCGAGAATCAAACCAAACCGATGACACAGGGAGTAGTGGCGAGAGGTGGCGGTACACAAGAGCATCGCGGTCCCATCTCTCAGCGGGACGTGAGATTTGGAGGCAGAGGAGGCGCGCGAGTCACAGTTCAGGCACATCACAGCGAGGCTGGGGGGATCAATCGACAGACTAGATCAGACAGATGACACTACCGTCCAAAGCGACTCCTTTTTGGAAGATAGGTCTTAGTTAGGCCAACGTCAGTTCGAACCTGACGAGTCGCTACTATCAGTGCTATCTAGCTTTGAAAAGCTGGAAATCTTCAATAATCTTCCAAGGCCCGGGAATCCATCAAATTAAAGGATAGGGAGGGCACTCTAACCAGGCTCTATTTTCACAGCATCATGGATTTTCGTTATGGGGTTCCACCCCGGGAGAGATTTTCAGCATCAGCGATCATCGTGGGAATACATCTAAGTAGATTAGGCACCACCGAAGAAACTCTTCAATTGAGCTTTAGTTCGTACTTCCCATCCATCCGGGTAGTTCAAAAGTATGTTCATTGGTAAGGACTGGAGTGGAGCTAAAGGATTGCTTGAAAGCAGGAAGCCCAAGTGGAACGGCCTACAGAATCAGAATCAAAGTAGACCCGAAGGCCTGACCTTTGGCTCTTTCTGTTCTATCGAGACTTTCACTTCCTCGAAAACACTAGCAATTGATCGGATTCACTGTCCCTGGGTATATCTTCTACTGAGACAAAAGCGGATTCAATAGCTGCCATTCATGCCATCAATCCTCTTAGAGGACGTCTGCATCCAACTATAGGGGCTAGCAAATATGTTCCTTGCCATTAATTCAATATCCTTACCACGCTTAGAATAAAATACAAAGAAAGATAGAAGGCGTAGTCAGTCTAACGCATTCGAGAGCATCTAGAGCAGCTTATTCGAGAACAAAAGAACCTAGTGGGGTATATTCTGCCAAAAAGACGGGCTTTCCATAAACACGGGAAAATTGGCATAAAGGCATCCAAGCTGTGAACAATAGTAAAAGCCGCAACTCGTCTGCTATTCCGATCTTCCTCTGATTCAAGTGCTAGCAGCTCCTTCTTCAACTCCTGGCCTGGCAAGATCCAACAAGCTATCCGTCAAAGAAAAAGAATATGTTCAACCCACCCCATAACTTATTTTATTCTTTTTGGTTGAGGGAGGGATATTAGTAATGTCATTACATTGAGAGACATCAATTCCTTTTTCATAAGTTTTGAACATCTTCAGTCTCTTATCCGCCTGCCAAGAACGAAGCGAGCTTCCAAGTTGACGGTCCGAAGTGGCTATGGCGGCCAAGGCTTCTGATTACCTTAGCCAAGGAAGTCTTTCGAAAGAAAGGGGAATCTCCGAAACGCTTCGCAGATCAGGGGGTTCATAGGGGGAATACTGCTTATGGTGTTGCAAAGGAAAGAAGCAAAGTCTTCCATAAGGCTTGGGCTTGAGGGACCGGAATCGGAATTGAGGCTTTCAAAGAATGACACGACACGGATGCGCGGTCTCTTCTTTCTTCTGGGGATTTCCAATAGATGATTCTTCCTTTATCTTCGAGGCATACTCATGTATGACCTTTAGCGAAGAACGATCTTTCTTTTTCCTTCATTGCCACCCGGAAAGCGAACTCTATTGGCGTAGCCTTTGAGTTTCACAGGCATAGGTGAACTATTGGGAAGGCCTGTAGAGGACTCTTTTATTTGTGTTTGGTTGACCAATGGTTTTTTCTTTTTCTAGGGTTTGTGGGAATCTTTCCCTTTTTATTCCAAGTGTCCAACAAGTCTACTCGGATTTCGCTGACAAGATCATGCAAGAGCTGGGTCTCAATGATGAGCAAAATCCGGCTGATCTCCAAGACTGGAGACATCCATCAGTGAAAGAAAGAAATTTCATTAAATCCCTTATTCGGGATTATTCAAAATCAAAGAATGAAATAATAGCGGTCTGATCAAATAAGGATCAGACCGCTCTTAGAAAGATGAAAGAAAAGCTCTAACTTTGTTCAATCAGTTGAGTTTTCTGCTATCATATATAAAAAAGTATCAGATCGCTACGGCCCCTTAGGCGAGTTCAGTCACCGAGGGAGAGAGCAAGTAGTATGACCTTCGCTCTTATCTTACTTGAATCCTGGCAAGGGCAATGACTTTAGCTTGGTTAGCAGCAGTGGACGAGTCAGTGGAAGAGCCGGTAGCTGCGTGCAATTAGACAATTTCAAAGTGGATTCTTAGCTCTCGAGGTAGTTAGTTCAGTGGTGAGACAACTCAATACTCAATAAGTTGAGTAAGTCACTTCTTTCCTTACTCAAAAGTCTTATTGGCTCTTTTGATTTTCCTTGCCCTTGCCTTAGCTTTCGCTTTCTTGGGCTAGGAACCAGACAAAAAGTAGTGAGTAGCCTAGCAGTGAGAGTATGTTTGAAAGCTTTCCTTGCTGACTTGATTGCCTTTTTTTATAGGCAAGATAGTCAAGGTAGAGTGTGATTCGGCATAACCATAAGAAGTAGCGGTATTGTAGGCCGGGCTAGTAGAAGTGGTGAGGTGTACCAGGGGGAAGATGAAAACTTCTTCACAAGCGCAAAATGCCTGGAAATTGAGAAAGTTGAACGATTGAACTCTCTTAATATTAATGGAAATCCGTTTTCCATTATTCCTAATGCGGGAGGACATTGTTATGAATCTGGATGGAAAGCCTTGTCATATACTTCGGGGCGTTCCACTTGCTTGACCCCTGAGAATACGGCCTCCAGACATGGATTTTGATGATTATCTATTTCGCGGAGATCGGGCTTACTCTATGCCATCTATCTATCCTTTCAAACAATGCGCCTGTTGGTTGAATTGCTCAGGGATGCTGTTCTATTCGGAAAATTCTCCCAAGAGCATGCCTGCTGCAAATGGAATTTAGCCAGCACTGTTACAGAATTCGGAAAACCGCGCCGAGATCTATCGACTATAGCATGAAAGTCCTTGTACAAGTTCGCTGTGACCAGAACCCCAAGGGCAACTTGAGTCCCGCAGATGTGCAGCTATGTTGAAGAGGTGCTCTGAAATGAGACTTGCTGGTGAAACTGTGATAATGGATCTATGAAGCCCATCCATATACGAAAAATCCTAAGTGCCTCCGTCCGTGTGACGCCGTCAGTGTCTTTGCCATGCGAGCAGAGTACAGACTCCTTCTTGAAGACGGAAGAGTCCCTTTTCCAGTGGAATTGATTTTCACAGATCAGTTGGTAACTTAATAAGTATTACCATTGCCACATTTCTTACTCTTCAGTTCATATCACATCCATTTCTAACTTATACCTTGATATCATATCATAAAGCTACATCACAATCAAATTGTGGGTGATCTCTCCACAATGCTGCCCAACACTCTGAACAACGTCCTGTACTCAAATAGTCAAATTCAAACTATCATGTTCCAGAGCTTTAGCCACAGTAATCTCCTGTTCATAGCAAGCTGCAAACAAAGTTGGATATAGGTGTGCCAGTGTACAGTCACATAAACATCTATCATTCCATAAAAATATATCCAAACATTTCCAACGAAGTATTTACAGCCTAACTCAAAAGAAGCAAGATCGTAGCATAGACAGTCTTGCTTACTATCTCCTCCATCTAAGTAAGATGAGGTTGAAGGTAGTAGCCTAAGCGCTAAGAAGCTTAAATCATGCTACTGAAACTATATGCTTAACAACTATATGCTTAATAGGTCGATAAGCTTTGATTTGAAAAGGGGCTTAAGTCATCGGTTCCAATCCGAATAAGGGCTTTTCTTGTGGTATGGTTTCAATTAGCCTTCGAGTCTTCTATTCCGGCTAAGTCCCTATTGGTCCAGCCAGTATTCTATTTTCTTCCTAATATCCATCCTTTGTTGTCAGCCTGAAAGTGGTCTAAATCTGCGCTTTCCACTCTGTAAGCATTTCTTAAGGATTCCAATCGGTATATCTCATTCGACTCGGGAATCCTTTGGCTGTCTGCTAGTCGACCTATGCCCGATCATTCAGTTTGCGATTCAAGTCTCTCTTTAATACGCAATTCTCTTCGATAAGAAGGGTTCTCTTGTGTTCCAGGGTTGATTAAGCGTCTGGTGGAACAGGGATACATTGTGTGAGGCCAAATTGCCTGACGAATTGACGAATATGGCTCAATATAGACTGGTCCAGGTATACCGGTCAGTCTTGAGCCACCAGGATAGCCTTCCACATATCCTGTTCCTCCCTTGAGTGGTAACTCTTTTCTAACCTTAGAATCCTGAACCAATTTGCTCCAAAGACTCTGTCATTGAAAGGAGTCCATTCACTCCCTTTTCTTTTCCTCTGTAAATGAAAATCCAAATCACAACATTGTTCGAACGTTTGTCTCGGGGGGCGTTGACCAGAGGCGTAGACATGATCATAAGATTCAAAGCCCCAAGGTAGAAGGGGGAAGACGTTCTCGAGCCCAGGGAAGGATGCCTGAGCCAAAAGTGTCACTAGCCAAATGGGACCACTTACATTGGTGTTGAATTTACTTTATATGATTTGACCAAAGGCATATGAAATTGGAAATGAAACTTCTTAGTCTGCTGCGAATCAAGTGAAGGAGAAGATCTGAGCCCCCTCGTCTTGGTTCAGTTCTGCAGATTGCACATGCAAAGAGCTGCGATGCCTATGCTATTTGATTTCCTATAGAGCTTGGCCCACGCGTCCCACCGCAAAGCTAGCAAGTAGCCTTTTGTTTCTATAGCTTCAACCTATGGTAAAGAAGAGTAAGGGGTTGACGGGTACTATATTTCAGCTTATAGAGCTTCTTTTTAGCCCTATGCTAAAGCAAAGCCCTATCCCGCCTATGTGGAAGAAAGAGGGTTTGATTCACTCTTATCTTGAGAAAGAAAGAAGTCAAGTTGGACCAAAGAAAGAGAGAAAGCGACCCGCTTCAGACATTTTTTTTCTCCCGCCATCCATGTAATGTAGTTCAGCGCCTCTACCACCTGCCTCTCCCCGAGCAACTTACTCTTATTCTTAACCGCATCTAATTTCATAAAAAGGTAATCCTGAGATAGCTCCAGTGTCAGTCCTTGGAATGAAATAACTCGACTGACTAACAAGGAGAGGAACGAAAAGTAGCTCTACTGTTAAGTGGAGGTTAGAAGTAGCTCGACTGAAAGGATAGGAATTCATTCTTTTCTGGCTTGAAGTTCCATAATATTTGCAGTTATAGAAAGAAGTTCTTCCATTATTTAGAAGTAACTAAGATCTCCCGCTGTAAATAGCTAAGGATCTCCAGTCTCTGCTAGGCACAGGGCGTACTAAAAAAGCTTTTTTATAATCAGGTTAGGCTTTATAAGTGGTTTTCTAGAGCGGATTAGGGCTATCTATTAGACCTCCTATTGTTGTTAGCAGGCCGAGAATGTAGAATGCGGTTCGTTCCTATTCAAAGTTTTTGAGGTATCAAGCGGTGCCTTTTAGTTTCTCGGCGTACTTCAAAAAAAAACAGTTCTCCTATCCCCGGCCCTGGGGCATGCTAGAGAAAACATCCCCCATCCGGACTTTGATGGAAAAAATGCAGTTATTAAGAGATCGAGTGTGGACTTTCGTCTTTATCAACCTGCGGCTAAGGAGAATCAAGCTCCATTTAGTGGTTTGTTCTTAGACCGACTCAAGCGATTGAGAGTAAGAACAAGTCAATCCAACAAGGAGCTACGTACGGGGCGATCTATAAATAAAGAAAAAATCAGTCTTGGGAAGGAAATCTCAGGTTTGGCCATGGGTTTCTTTCACCCCAGCTAGAAATTCTGTGCTAAGCTAATTCTTTATTGAAGGTAATTCAGAGGCACATTCATTGTTCTCATTACATTAGGTGGCTTGCTCGTGCAATATAAATATAGAAGATTGCCTATGCGCCTGTGCGTGAGCTTGGTACCTTTTGATATTAATAACTATTTTCTGTAGCCACGGCATAATTAGCGAATGCCTTTAACTCTGGGTCTCGTCTCGGAAGATCGGCCGATTGCTCTTATCCTTCCAAAGCGGAAGATGTCACAGGTCAAAGATGAAAAGAAGGAGAAGAAGAAAGAGTTGAAAAAGAATAGGAACTCCGGTGCTCGGGAAGGGACAGAGATAATGGAAGGTCTCACACCTTGTGATGTTTTCTTAGTGGTCATAGGCAAAGGGTATGGTTTGAAGGTAGCTAGGCATCGGCTTTCATTGAAATACTTTCCTATTCGAGTGTCCGGGTCAGACTGAAACCGAGAGATATGATTTGAGAAGAGCATTTTCACCTCTCTCTTCTCATTCTTTAGGGGCCCAATCTCAGAAAAAACGAAAAAGCTTTCTACTTTTTTCCGGCCCCATTCTACGACAGAATCAGACATCTTTCTTTTGATTTTTCAATCTCTGTTTCTTATATCATATATAGTTAAGTTTCTTTTACCTCTCGTCGAAGTTGGAGGGCTCTACTCTCCTCTCCGAACCAAACGAGGTATTAGGTATTCACAAATCAAAGCGAGCTAGCTCCATGCTGAAACGAAGTGATTCTGTGCTGCTCTCTTCTTCACTTCCTCCCTCGGAGATGGAGATATTAAAGCAGACATAGAGTTTTCAGTCTATTGGGCCGGGTGATATAGACTCTCCAACGTCTTACCTCTAAGAAGAGGAGGAAAGAATCAGAAAAGCAGTAATCTTCGTGCTCGCATTGCCCGTTGGCATATTAGGGTGCCTAGTCCTCCGGCTTCCTAAAGAGGAGTCCGTCATCCTTGTGTCGTCAGCTGGCCCACCAAGCACCCTTCTTTCATTTCAGAGTCTCATAGAAAGAGAAGAATTGAGACTGAACTCATCTTTTTTGATCCCTGTTGATAGCATTTCCCTTAGGAAGAACCACCCGCTTGATAGCATCGAAAAAGAGGATGAAAATCTACACAATTGATAGCCCAGTTGGAGTTTGAGATGTATTTCTCGTTAGAGGTTCTAGTTTCTATAGAGTTGCAGAAAAAAGAGTTGCATATCGAGCATCTATAGTTGTTCTCTCTTCCCAAAAGTGATTATCCCTAAGAAAGAAGCACCACTTCTCCCCTGAAAACCCCTCGTGTTTTGACCCAAAACAGCATTCCGAGGAAATTATGAATGGGGATAGCTTTTCATTTGTCAATGCAGATTGTCATATAAAATCTAGATTGTTTTCTTCGCGAAAGAATTGAGAGTTCTCTTTTCTTCGGTACCCAATAGCGCCCTACATCTAGTACCTTGCGGGGTAGTAGCGGACGGTCACTGCCGGATGCAGATAGAGATGCTCGCATGGTTTTCGCTAGAAACAAATAGAAGTCAATTTCGAGTATATCGTGAGAGTTTTTTGCTTGCTCGGGGGAAGGCTGGCTGCAGCTTGCTTTGTTCACTTTCCAATCTGCTTAACAATTCCCATTGGCCTTTCCTGCTAGGGTGTATCCGGAAGACGGTAGGATCCCCAATCCCATTCATTTTCCTTTGGTAAAACCAAGGTCAAGCATCAGTCAGTCATCCAACAGTGTGATGTAGGCAACCAAATCTGAAATGTTCCAATATGATGACCAATGTCGAGAAGAGAAATCAATTGTTTAAAAGGTGGGTGGATACTATAAAAGAGCTTTACACGGATAGTCAGCACGAGGAAAGGTATTCAGAGATCGATATGAATACAATCAAGTTGGTTTCTAAGCTGATTTTTCGCGAAGAGTACCGTAAAAAGCCCGTTTCATGTATCTTTTGGATGGTGCTCACGTGGACGAAGCCAAAATGCTTTACAAAGGTGTGAACGTCAGTGTCGTTTCTAACCCTCCTGTTGATCTTGACATTCAATATACGTGTGTATATATGGACCCTATACAGGAATTAGTGCTGACGGCTCTGGGCCGTGTGTTATTGGAGACTTATTTTCCAAGTATGTTTGATAAGTCAAGGGTCGAATCGTTTTTCAGGCATTTTCATACACACTCCAATGTGAGCGAACTCTTAATCATTCGATACGAGAGAAGCCTTACTGGTGTGGCACCTTCATCGCTCTTGGGCTTTTTCGAGGATCAACTAACTAATGTAGATGGGATCAATAACTATATGTGGGGTTTGCTCAAAAGCTTTCTACTAATGCCCTACGTGAATTGCTGGAACTCGCCCGAGAATAGGCTCCCCCCTTTTAAGGAGAACGATTTTTCGGTGAACGGAGACCCTTTGCCTTTCGGCCTGTATTTGCTGGATAGTTTTTACCCTGTTCCATATCTTTTCCAGTTCTTTTTGAACATCTTTCTTTGCAAGAAGCTGAAGCCAATAATGGAGGATTTGCCGGAAGAGTTCAACTACCATGTGGACTTCTTCTATCTATATACGTTTGTTGTTATTTCCGGGCCAGAGAGGAGTTCTCAATCCGGTTTTCACGAAAGAAAGAAAGGAGACAAGGTCGGAACTAAGACGTCAATAGCTTATTTTAAGTGACGTATTCCTGTCGGGAACAGCGAGCAAGGAAAAAATGAGAGTATGAGCCCACACCCATATAGAAATCCGTCATATGCCTGATAGTCGTTATCTATTCTTTCTCAATGATAGTATTATTACCCGAAAACGATATGTACAGAGGAAGCTAGTTCTGTACTCTAGTTCTGTCCCCAAGGCGCGAGTGAAGCCCTTCTCCAGTATGGTAAAGTGAAATCGCTTCGGAGTTTATGGTTCGAAAGAAAGAGAGAGGAAAGCACTTATAAAGCGGTGGGCTCTTGTAAGTGAAAACTCATCGGAGAAATAAAACCCATTTTTGTCAACCATCTCCACGAGCACAGTTCCTGTCGTTCTAACACGAATAGTGGGAAGCTTCATCCGTTGCTTTCCTGGTTGATGATAGATCTCACTGACCACAATGCGCCTATCTCCCTAGTAATTCCCAGGGACAAGTAAAGTTACCTGAAATCCAACAGTAAAACAAAGGTAGTTGGAAGTTAGTAAAAATATTTGGCTTATCCATCAGGCGATAATTTAGGATGACAGAATATACCGTCACATTATAAGGAGCTTGATTCCCATAGGGAAGCCTGTACTTGTCAACAATCTCAAACTCTACCCAGAAATGCTTGCCCTCTTCGTCACGGAAGGTCCTGGAATCATGCTTAACATAAATACCTTCACGGTTGTACCGATATGCAGCATTATTCCTTCCTTGGTTTGATGATCTCCATTCCTACCATCAAATTCGAATGAGATGGTTATCTCGTTATCATGCTCACCTCTATGTTTAAACATCAAAAGAATAAAAAGATCAAAGGAGATATGTAAGTCTGAAGTATCAAGCCAGCTTTAAGCAGAAGTTGCAATGGGTTCACCAAAAGATCTATCCGACTTAAGTGAAAATACTGTGAAACAAAATGAAGACATGACTACAAAAACGCATTGCCTACCTTGAGTGGATGGTGTGGTGAGGGAGTGGAAAAGCTAAAGACGTTGCCGTTCATAGTAGTAACAATAAGATCAAGATCGTCTCCACCATCCACATTGTCAGCCAAAACCATGGTGTACCTGTCAGTCAAAGTGCAAAGAAGTGAGCGCACTTTATTGATGTAAGTACAGTACCCAAAAATGCTACCAAAATCTCGCAGAGCAGAGAAGAAATTGCATACGAGGTCTCTCCAATGTCAACAACATCTGCACAGCCACTTGAGCCCTCGATCAAATACAAATAACCATCGAAGGACGTAGTAGCAAGGGTTAGCCCTTGTGGCTTTTCTCCACGTTTGCTCATGTCGAGTAATAGAACTGGACTCATGATTCTTCCATGTGCTCTATACGGGAAAGGTTGAATTTTCGATCCATCCTTTCCTTTCCACTGAGAACATATATGTTTCCTGATACAGTTGGGACCACAACATCAGTGTGACCATCTCCATTGACATCACCAACTGTAGGTCGCTGTCATCATATGATAATGACAATCAGATTGCATATAAAAAACATAGCCTAGTAACAAAGAAATATACAGCTAAGAAAATGCTGTGGTGAAAGTACGTGGTATCTTCATTTTCACTATAACCAAGTTATAATGTTCTCAATCAATCAGTCAAAAAATAGTAATAGCACAAGATGAAGCCCGAATGGTAGAATCTCTAAGTAATGGATCTAAGCAAGATTATGGATGAATGTATTCTCCTTAGCTAAACTAAGAAAGCAGCTTCAGCACATGTAGCAATAGCTGTGTATAGATTGTCAAGAGACATGTATTACCTTTGCATGTGGATAGACAATCTATTTATATAAGCAATCTGTTAACACCTTACAAAAGAAATGGATGAAACTTGCCTGTGGAATAAGACTCTTCAGATGCACTTCCCAGATTTCTTCTCCCTCCGCAGTCCATGCTGCTACATTTCCATGGGCATCAGCAGTAACCATCTCGATTTTCCCATCATCATTGATGTCCGCAGCAATGACTGGTGCATGGATCTCAGCCATCTCAAGTGGGAACTTGTTCCTAACCTTACCTAAATTGACAAAATCAACATAAGTAGACACATGGATGTTTACACATAAGTAGCGTATCAGTGCGCCAAAGGTACAAGTATAAAGGATGGTGGGAATTCATTGTTTTCTAGTGAGGATTTCAATGAATTACAGTCTTATTTTCCAAAACGAAAAATAGCATGGTAAAAACTGATTATTACTTAATTACACCAGCAAATTAGATTATTCTAGTCAAGAAACTTTATGCTATAGGAACTAGATATATATACACAATATATGAAACGACAACTCAGCTTAAAGCTGTTTTTGGATTCAATAATTAGTATTATGAGGCTAAGAATTTACCGCATAGATCGATAACATAAAACAAGCCATAGGAAGTTCCGACAAGGATGTCCAAATTTCCATCACCATCCAAATCAACCACAGTTGGAGAAGAATATGCATGGGCACGGAAGTTTCCAGTATCAGTACTCAAATCAAGGTCTGCAGTCCATTTAACTTGTCTTGTGTCAAGGTTAAAAACTACTATACTGCTTGCAACATATTTTTCAATGTCAATCCCTCCTAGCTCCTTTATATGCTCTGGGTTATCGTAATACCTGCAGTAAAAGCCAGCAAGTTACTAGTGCACTAGGTACACCAACACAGTAACACAAACAAGAAATCATGAAGTGTTCATATTGTGGTTGCAAGTTTTGCATTAAGAAAAAGTATTTCGATCATAACCAAAAGATAACACAGCAAGATAAGCAAACACCTAGCGTTGGCACCTTTTGATTCATTGTTGGAACCAGCATGATAATACTTAACAGCAAATCTATGCCTGCTAATTTTGCGAAAGAAAAAAAATGTCTAGTAGTTACCTCTACAGATCCATAGTCTAAGAAAATCAATCAAAGTGAAGCATATCAACTGGGTCAGGGAAGCAAAGGCCCAATCTAACTGAGACTGGCCGTAAAGCACCATCATCAACCAACCCACCGAAGCGAACTCGACCTGGTGGTTTTTTATCATTTTATTGACGCGATTTTCAATGAAAGCTGAGATGGGGTAAGTGTGAAGAGTCAACTATTGCCCTACTTTTCTTATTTCTTAGAAGAATTCGCCCAGTATACTCCTTCCATTTTGATTATCGCTCTACTGAATCGAAAGAATGACTCTCGCGTTTGGAACAGATAAGTTCGGTACGGATAACAAAGAATAGAAATTGGAGAGCAGGTGCCCTTCCCTGGTTGTTACCCTCCCAGCCCCAAAGGAAAAGCCCTGATCATTTGAAAAAAAAAGATGCGTCAATCACGCATCCTAATTGGTGAGCTTATGCCCGCCCTAGTTCCTTCCCCGCTCTTAGTTTGCTTTACAGGAACCATTTTCGCGAGGAAAAAGAGGGTTCCAATGAATCCGAGGAAAAAAAGCACATTATGGCCATGACCAGCTAAAGATCACTGGCCATCTCACGACGTGGACTCGAACCACAATTTCTCCTTTTAGTAGATCGTGATTTGGTCTGTCGTCCTCCTCATTATAGTCCTCCTAGAATCCAAGGCATTTCGTCGGAATACATCCTGTCTTTTCACCTTTGTAGTCCTATGCATAGTCAGTACTATAGCCCCAATCATAGCTACTAATAAAATCAGACTAGAAACCAAAAACCAGACGGAATAGTAGGTATAAAGTAAATTGCCCAATGTTTCCAAATTAGTCCAACTTCGTACCTTTCCGGCATAAACCGTATATCTCAGAGAGGTCGTATTTCTGTGGGTTGGTAGTAATGGAATGGTTTCATTATCTAAAATGAAGAACATTTCCCACCAAAAGATCAGTCCAATAATACCACTCACTGGTAAATAGCGCAATACTTCTTCGTGAATCTCCGCTATTTGAATATTGAACATCATAACCACGAATAGGAATGAAACGGCAATAGCTCCTATATGAACTACTGGGGAGATCATAGCGGAGAAGTCGAGACCTAACAAAATAAGTAAACCAGAAGTGTCGCAAAAGACTAGGATGGGAAACAAAACGGAATGTACCGGATTTTTAGCACGTACAACCATCAAACCAGAGACCAAAGCAGGGCTCGACAAAACAGAAAGTATCATGGTACGTCGTCCTCCCTTGAAATGGAACTTGAATGCTGGAGCAAGAAGACGCATTCAAGTCGATCTATTACGACCAGCGCGGTTGTTCGTATTTCATTTTCTTCTTCCAAGCCGACGCTCTTCTTATAAAAGAAAGCACTCACTGAATTACTTACTGAATCTCGTCTTTCTCTCGACGCCGAGAATTTTTGACGTGTCCGGGTCGATCAGAGGTTCGGCTTGCTTCTCCCCCACCCTCGCCTATGAAATGGATAACCCTTGCTGCCATAGCAGCAGGATTTTAAGGGCTTCTGTCATTATCTCATTGGATTGCCCCTTCTCCATTAATATGCAATAGGCGTAGGCGAGAATGTCGATATCGGTCAAATCCGGACTGATCGTCCTTGAAATTACAGTCCTCGCAAGCTCCACCCAGGAGTGCCCCCCCTGGAAGTGATTCAATGGCTTGTTGATCAAAAAATCGAAATTCGAGGACATGCGCAATTTCCTCGAGATATCGATTGGCATTCGAGGAGTCGACATTCTCATTTGGAATCAAAATGCCGAGCTCTTCGCCATATTCCCAGACGCGACGGGGAACGGGTTCCTGGGCGAGTGAAGGAACACTCCATCTGTGGAGTGCGAAAACGAATAGGATCCCAATACCGACAGCAGCTCCAACTGAAGCAATTGAAGCTAGGTCGGCATTCTTATGAAAAAAATCAGAAATGACTTCCTTCATTTTTCTAGGTGTCACCTTAGTTCCGCTTCTTGCTCTAAGCAGAAAGACTTATCAGAAATCGCAGGTGGTTTTTTACCAAGAAAGACATAGGAATAAATAGGCTTTATCATTTAGCGCAATGCAGAAGGCACTACCTTCTTTGATGAGCACTGCGGTTCGGGTCACAGCTATGACGTTACTATACGTCATTTTGCTGGTCAGGTGCGAGGTAGAGCATGCCTTTGAATTAGTAGTCGCGTCGGTGCGGATACCAGACCTTCGATCAAGGACCGGGGCGAGCGGAATTGGAAGGAGAAGCAGCTCAGCGCACTAGAGTAGAAAGAAAGCACACGTAAGCAAGCGCACTAGATTAGACAGTAGCAAATAGCGAACCGAACCTTCTACTCCGTCAGTCTTCCCGCCCTTATACTGCTAGTGTAGAACGATCGACATTTGGTTACCGCCTTGAAAAGGCACCACTGAAAGACCGCCCAACATCGGGTCCGGGTAGTCCTGGTTAAAGAGTACAGCTGGAAAGGATTAAACCATTAGGCCACTCTACAGGTTAGGAGAGAAATGCACCAGAATAGGACGCGCAACAACGGAACAACAAGAGCAAGACCGCTCCAAACTAAATCACAGTAGAAGTTATGGCCACTCAGGCTGGACCAAAACAGCAAGCGGAAGGTCTCCGAAAGTCCTACATTAGCACCAAGCAATCCCCCAAGGGAGGGTATAACGGAGTGTGGGAAAATCCAGTTGCTAACGCTCCCGGCTGTGGGTTCTTCACAATTAGCAGGGCTTCTATTCTAGTACAGAGATCACCACTTGTTATGCCAGGGTCTCCTTTTTCGAGTTGGTTACTGAGATCTTCTTGTTGAGCAACGTTTTCCCGGCAATCTCTGCTTATTAGGGTGGCCTCTAACAGGTCGGGAGAGTACTCAAAATCTTGCTCATACGCCTCGCAAGATTGAACATCTGCGAAAGTCGTCTCGAAGCTCTGACTCTCGAGAGAAAGTCTTGCCTTTGGCGGGAGGACTCCTTCTGACTGCAGCTTGAAGGGGAAAAGCCACTGATACACTGGAAGTCTTTTTCCCATGGCAGTATAGCATGATTGCGACGACGCTAGGCCGCTCATCATTCTTTAGAGTCTCCTTAGATTTTTCGACATCCAGATCATTGTCAACGGCATTGGGCCGTTCATAAACTTCTTCGGATACCCAATCTCTATCAGTTCTTCTATCGGCTTTGGGCCGATCGTCGTCATATGGCGTTTCAGGATGACATCCGCTAATGAGATCCGGCGTTTCAGTAAGGGAGGCACAGGATCATTGAAGGGCTCCTCGACTCTAAAGAAAGTGTCTTAGGACAGAGTTTAGCCTGGAATGTCGTCGTCCTTGCAAAACTTTCTAAACTCTTCCCATATTTCCTTGGCTTGGTTAAAGGGCTCAAATCAATTGGGTTGGTCAAGGAATTAGCCCTCCCCCTGAGAAAATATGCGAAAAATACTTTTTTATCCGGATAACGAGTAACGGATTGTTGTTTGTTTATTTTTTCCTATTTTGTTTGGATTTGGAATGGACGCCTGCGGAGGAGAGAAGGAGAAGCTGCTCCATGGGCTGGCCGGCCTTCTGTTTCGAAGAATGGAATCTTAGTTAGGAGAACAAGACCGGGGACAAAGCCTTCCAACAGAAGTTATTAGAACCTTTTTCGAAATGACCATCAACAGCAAAGCGTGGCTTCTCGCCCCGGGACACTAGGGTGGTCTACGATCAGGCTGATCATCCTTATGGAAACAAATCTGCCTTCACAGCGATCTGCCCTATTGCAGGAGCTTCAGTGTGTCTCTTAGTTTCTTTTATGGATGGTTAGCTCACTCACCGACTGACCTTTTTAGCCGATCTTCCCCAGGTGTCTTCGCGTTATCAGCGTCTAGGCCGGACAACTCGTGGCTAAGGTCCATTCGTCGCATGTGAGGCGCTTGCGGGTAATTGTATCTACTTTGTGAAAGACAAAACGTTTCACTTTCTTTTATGATCAAGTTAGTGTGTTTTTTCTACACACACTAGTGAAGCGCGCTCACGTAAAACACACGAACTGAACTAGCAAGATTTAGGGTTTGGTATTTCAGACGGCGCAGACTCAAAAGGAAACTTAAGAGCTGGAAAGGCTTAATCTCCAGTAGTACACTTAGCCCTTCGGCCTTATTTCAACTTGAACATGAATTTGCAGCACATTTTGACGTTATTATATTAACATAAGCATTGAACACTGACGGCTAGCCCATACATGCAAACACAACTTTTCAAACCAAACAAAGACACTTAGCATAGGAGTAGATCTCCATCAAACAAAGACAAAGAAAGCCACGCATTAAAACACACTACTTTGCGTCGACGGACTACTTATTTCAATCTTATAGAAAGAGTCGACGGACTCTTCTAGTCTCCCTGGCGACCGCAGATGACAGCCTGCGCAATGAGCTCTTGCTGTTCTTGGAGCAGGGCCCTCTTCCTGTTTTCGAGGGCGTCTATTTGGTTCTTGATCAAAACCATTCGATCCCTTATGATAAGGGGGTCGATGGGAGGCAAATGCTCCCAGAAAGCAGCGAGCATTTGCTCCTGTTGGAGCTTCTCGTTCTCCACCCTCGCAATTTCTTGCTCCACTCTCTCCAGTCCTCCGGCGAGATCCATCTTTATTGCTGTTCGGCCCCGTCTCCCTTTGCCTGCTATTTATAGGCCGTCGGAGGCCCTTAACCCGTAAATAAGCGAATAGTCCGCCACGCGGCTTAACCTCGATCACCCCCTCAGGAATAGGAGGCAATAATAGAGCGCCCAAGCGAAGCGTCAATTCTGTTGTCATTGAGTACTCCACCACGAGGTTTTTCCTCAGCCAATCGTCACTCGACAGCCCAAAGCTGACCAGTACAAAAGCCTGTGATCTGTCCACCCCACAGGCTTCTTAGTATCCTGCCTACTCGTCTTTAACTGGCCCAGCTACATGATGGAACTCCCCTCGGCCAATCGTCACTCGACAGCTCCGTACTTGCTTAGGAAAAAGATGTTTGGCCGAACCCCTATCTCTTGATTGATCTGATCAGACGCTTGCTTTTTCCCGCGTGCTTGTTCGATTGATATTCATTCTACAACTATCGATTTGGAGCCAATCAGGTATCACCGCGTGTCAAACTGTGTCAGGCGGGAAACAGAAGGAATATTCAGCTTCTTTCTTTCCAATGAGAACGGCGACACGCGTCCTATATCCCCATGTGCGAAGGGATGCCGTTTATGCCAGCCCGGTTTTCAACAAACTTCTTTGGTGTAGGGGGATTTTGCCTATCCAAAAATTGTCCAAGGTTCCGTAAATCTTACTCGATCCTTCCCAAGATGAACAATAATGAGGGTTTAGACCCCGAGTAGATACAATACATCTACGCCCAGCCTCGGAAAAGTCCTTCTTAGGCCTTATTCTACGCTTGAATGCGCAAGACCGAAACTCAAGGAGATAACCTTAGAACTGAAGCCAGGAGGTATTCGATTTATCGGATTTCGAGCTAGCTGCCCTTTTCTTTTTTATCTCATTCGGAATGGAGGAAATGGGATTCGAAATGGCCACACCCAAAAAGTAACATACACGACAATTCTATAATTCTTCGTCCTTTTTCTTGAGATAACGCGGAAAAGTCTCTTTTTGCTATGGCGTATGATTTGATACTTGCCAACACGGAATAGAGACTCGCACTTGAGAACTTTTAGGAGTGGTTCTAATGTTAGTCAGATTGACTTCTTCCTAACGCGACGAGCAGATCAGAAGTATTTCAAGGATTGTAAGGTGATACCTGGAGAGAGTGTAGCAACCCAACATAGATTTGGAGTACTCTATCTTAGTATTAAGAGATGGAAGAGAAGGAGCAAGGGAGCCTAGGATTAGGTGGTGGAATTTGAAAGGGGATAAGCAAGTTATGTTTAAAGAGAAAATAATTAATGAGACGGAGTGGAAGTTAGGTGAGGATGCTAACTCAATGTAGAATGAGATGGCTCATTGTATCACGTCAGTGGCAAAAGAAGTTTTAGGTGAATCGAGAGGAAACAGACTGACCGAACAAAAAGAAACCTTTCATCTTTCTATTATATATATAAATATGATGAGTCATGATCTGGCCTGGTCGACCCAATCATGACTATGGGACCTTTTATCGAAAAATGCATTTTATCTCGTTTAGTACTTTACTTGTGTAAACTCTCTCTTTTCTTAGAGAAGCGCAGGATTCCCTTTCTTCCCGGAACACTAATACAATCGCACTTTCTTCCTTGTCCCGCTAACCTATTATTTTTTTGAAGAAAGAATTTTTAGCTTGAACTATCAATACTAGCCTAATTGATTGCTGGAATGGAACTTGATGTAACTGGCAGGGACCGCTTATATAGAACGCTTGTAGGGAACCGGAAACCAACCTGCTCTGCTAGGGAAACGACCCCGGAGACCAGCCTGATAGACTATATCTATGAACTTCAAATAAGTCCCTACTTTCCTAATAAGGGTACTGGCTCGCGAGGAGAAAAAGAATGGCCCTAAAAAATGACTCTCCTAAAATCAATGTCTGGAAGTCCTTTTAAGATAGGTTAATATAAGATATGCTTAACACTTAGGCTTAGCAAGAGGGACTGGCACGTGAGACCGAGATCGCCATAGATTGATTGTGCAGGCAGGTAATACTCATTTTAACTAGAAAGAGGATATTCTACATGAGTACTGGTTATAGTCACACTCCCAAACTCCCGAGAAGTCTTTTTTACTTAACTCTAGGGCTTGCTATAAGGATGGATTGCTTTTACCCTAGAACCCTCTATCCCGATCTCGAATTGCGCTTGGCGCCCCCAGGTTGGGCACAAACCCAGGTAGCCCCTAAACCCGGGCTCAGTCAAGAGCGGCATCTGAATCCCGCTGCAATCCCTCCTGCGCAGGTGGAGAAAAAGGGGCAAAATCTCAGTGGCCGACCTAATATGTTGGCTCCACTACCCGAATCTATTCCCCTTAATCCTCCAAGCCAATCAATGCCCCATACCCTTATCATGGTCAGTCTCATCTTTAGTGACTTCCGTGGTAAGGGGTCGAGGGAAGTGGTGTGGTGGGCCCCCTCACTTTTTTTGGAAAGAAGACAGGACCAACGAAAAATTCTTTTGCATTTTTTGAAGAAATCTTCTGAAGATGTCTCTTCTAGTAAGAATAGAGAAGATGTCTCATCTAGTAAGAATACACTTTTTTGTGATCCTCCCTCTGTGACTGCTATTTGCAACAAGCTTCGATTGGATGATTTTCGGGCACATAACCGAGCAAGCACCTTTATCTTTCCCTTTTTTGGTGCCTCCACTTATGATGGATTTCCAATTTGCTATTCGATTCTTTATAAGCGAGACATACAACGTTCTTCAGGGCACCCATGCCTGAAAGACTATGGGAAAGACTAGCTCCTCAACATTTCATTTCAAATGTTGTTCCTGATTTTGGAAAAGAAAATGATAGGGTTTACCTTTTCAGAAATCTTAGCAAAGGGCTTCCATACTCATGTAAGAATCTTTCTTGTATTTGTTGTTGGGGTGGGCTGCACCATCTGGTGGTCTCACGTTCCTCCAGGAGCCCCAATGGTCCCTACATTTAGTGAAATTCATGATTATGCCTCTTTTCTTCGGGATACTTATCCCCATTTAGGCTTTCGATATGCTTGTCTCTATGATTGCAACATCCATGAGCGGGTGATATCAATCATCAATAAGGAACCAATGTTTAGTCATGTTTTAACCCCAGAGGGATACCCTTGGAAAGGAGATCGTTTGACAGCAGTGGGTCTGGGTCTTATCTTTGCAGTATTGTTAACTACGGGAGCGTTAACACCCGAGGGGATCTATATAAGTTATTAGTTCCTATCTTTTTTTTTCACAGTAACATCTTAGGTGCCCTAACAATCAGTCTTCTGTGTCTTAGTGTAGTGTTTTTATTCTTGAACGCCATAGTTCAAGTAGCACATTGTGCTTAGCATATAAAAGACTTCCGTCCCTGTTTCTCAGCGGTAGAGAAAGGTCCAGCGGACTTTTTCGGGTTCAACCCCTGTCTGGGATTCGAATTTCGGGGTTCCAGCCGAACCACTTCGTGATAGAGTCGTGGACAACAAAATTTGTGACGGTATACAATTAATAGTTTGACTACGAGGTAGTAGTGGGTACGTACATATGAATCACTTGATAAACGCTGATCAATTAAATGAGTACTGATCTTCCACGCATACCAATAACCAATTTTCCGGTCATGAAATGTGCCTGTTGGAACCAATGTCCGCTATTCCTATACTATCAGAAAGTAGACTATCCTAAGATTCGGGTTGCGATCCTCAAGGAAATAAGCTTGAATCTAAAAAAGACTATTAGAGTGGGGAAACTTATAGCTACCTGCTCTTTCATTGAAATGAACGAATTACTGCCAGTATATCTGAGAATGAATTGGTTCAAGGTGATGACACACCGCCTTTTGGCTTGGTTCAAGCCAGCTTTCCAGCTATCCAATTACCGTGAGAGCTCTTGGACTGTTAGACCGAGTAAAGGTATTTGTCCCTGCCCCTTACGAGCCAGTGGGTGAAAGTGCCCCTCCAATTGCACAAGTCTCTCCAGTCCCAACAAGGGACAATCAATCCAGTTAGCCAATTTTTGAAAGCTTTTTAAAGTGCTTTACTAAAGAAAGTTCTCTTTCGGCCATTGAGCAAGAGCAAGTATTCAAGCAGGAGTAGAAAGCTTCGATGCATTGGAAGTTCGTTCTTCTACCTGCGAGTTCTGTTACAGCAATTGGGAGTACCCTTTTCACCGCAAGTTCTCTTACATCTAGTAAGCCAGCGGCGGGGGTGCCAACTCTTACGAGATCTCACCCCGATTATAGTGAGTGCTTATCCCTTGATCTTCCCTTGGAATGCCAATTGTATAAGAAAGTCTTAAGCAAGTATATTGAGAATCTTAAGCTCATCTAGTGCCAGTGCACGTCACTCTATTCCCTTAGGGAAGCAGGTCAGCAAGTGGGACTTTAGGTAAGAAAGAATCGTTCTATCTGGACTCTTTCTATAGGGTGTCACATTCATTCCTCGTGGGAGTGTAGGATTCCTATTATCAATAGTATTAGTACCCATAGCGTAGATCCTCGAAATCTTCTTTTTTTAGATGATATGGTGTACTCTCCAGTCTGGGGATATGCTATAGTATATTGCACGGGACCAATGCTCTTTACAGCCCCGGAGTAATACCTATGTCTAGTGGCAGTCCCTGTTAAAGTGGCCATAGGGTGACCGTATCAGGCCATTGACAATTAGTATATACTACTTTCATTGCTCCTCTTGGCATTCTAGGAGGAGGGCCATTTCTACTTCCATGGAACCTGTTGTTCCTGCGATTCCAGTCTGTTACGGTGCTGGTAAAAAGGGGGTTTTATGGACCAGTTCTTTCCTTGAAGTTGAAGGCTGTTTACCTTTTCAAATCGGTATGGTAAGAAAAGACGACGAATCGGATCCAAATACGCAGTGCAAGAGGACTCACGATGAATGGCCGAAGGAAAAGTGATTAGAAAGTATGCCCTCGATTGGGCAGTGACCGACACACTCACATTGAGTCGCCGATGTTATAACAGGTAGTGGTCAGTCTGCGCAAAGCCATAATACCTGATATCGGAAAGCGAAGCGTGGTGCTAACATGACTAAAAAAACGATTCGGAAATCTGTCTTTAGAACTTTTTCTCATGCGGAACGAAGAGAAGTTAGTAAATATGTGGTAAGGGAACTTTGAATGACCTTCGACTGCCAATCAGTAGTGGTTGGGAAAGAGGTGCTTCAATTCCAGAGTATAAGGGCGTCTTGAACAGGAATGCTTCTCGCTATACAGCAAAAACACGAATCAGAGAGTCTTTCCCTGAGTTCGAAGGCGTCCAGTGTGCCGTAAGATTACCGAATGGGGTGCCGTTTTTTAGTATAGCACGAAAGCAGAGAAGCTCCCCCTTGTCTGGGGAGAAGATTCGGCCGAGCAGATTGGTTTGATTGCCCGCGCTAGTAAACGCGAAGGCTAGTCCGCAATAAAGAGGACTTGCGCCCCAAGCGAAGAAAGAGAACTTCACTTCTGGTGGATAAAACATATAACAATTGGCTTAGGAAAACCTAATAGAATTGGACGACTGGTATAAAATGGATTCAAACGAAGAATAAAAAACGTATTCCATACATAGAACATAAAAAGAATTTTTTGCTAAATTGAATTTGGGAGGACTTAGATTTAGCCAGGAATATGAAAACTTGAAAAGGATAGAAAATGATTCTTCTTTTCCAAAAGACTCGAATGAGTCTGAATTTGAGGATCTAGGATAAATAGACGTCTTGTTGGACTGGCTCGCTTGTAAGTTTTCTTTTCAGAGACCAAAAAAAGAAAAACACATATTTCTTTATGGTAAACCAAATCCCCAAACCCATCCTCTTTTTCTAGAATGAGTTCTCCACATCTATTTTTTCCCAAAAGTAGAAAGACGTAATGAAAAGAATTCAGACTGATGGCTTTTTTCCACGAGCCGCCGGATGGTAGGCAAGGCCATGTGCATGTCTGCTATAGAAGGTGTAGTAGGAGGGAACTTCGAAAGCACACTTATTCCAATATTCTAGGGAGAGAAGTAGAAGTGGACAGTTCACCCGATCCGATAGTACCCATTTTTGTTTAGGAACGTCCAGTGCCAAAGTCACTGAATGGGTAAGTCGCCAATCCAATCCCTTTGACAAATCGGGTGTCATATTATATACATATAGACACGTATAAAAAAATAGAAAGGTATAATACGACAAAAACGGATATGGTATTATCATATGATCCAGTGGGTTTTCAAGTTCGTTTTTAGCCTGATTTCTTACCTCAATCAGATCCTCCTCTTCGTTTGAGGAATTTTCCAATAAGATCTTTCCTTTTCTTCCCGCGAGTGAGGAAGGAAGTTGTTAGCCCGCGAGAAAGGTTGGGAAGGGAGGAGCCGAACTTTCTGGCCTATTTCCTTCTTTGCTTGCCCTCTGTTGCTTGCTTGTTCAATGCACGAGCCTAGCACGCACAGTAGGCCTGTTAATATGACAGTTTGATGATAGAAGAACATAGGCCAGAAAGTTCGCCAGTTAGCTTTCCTGCCAGCGAGTAGTCTGATTGTTAGATTCTCTCCTCTGATGTTACACTAAGTGATCACTGTAATAAGAGATGTTTTTTTTGCATGTTCCGCTAGTCTGTTAGTGAGAGGCAATCCAGTTATCTACAAGTGACGTTCTCTTTCTTAAGTAAGCCAGTGAATTTCATCAGTAGGCCCTTCAGTAGGACCTATTTTCAGATACAATACTTTTTCTAGTAGGTGTGAATGTGAACTACAGGTCTTTCAAGCTAGCTATCTATAGAAAAAGGTAGAACACCTTTCTTCGGGCCATCAATTTGTTTAACGTACCGATATGTAAAGATAAATAGGTAGTTTACTATACGTCTCTCTAGCTATTTTACATCTAGCTAGAAGGATACTAACTCTATGGCTATGGCTTGATGGGAGGAGAAACGGAATTTACCTCTATCTATTTACTCTTCCGCGAGCCAGTCAGCTAGCCCCCTTCCAACTGTCAACAGGACACTTTTCCTATTCCTATTCCGTAATCCAAATATATACATACATTTGGCAGAAATGAAAAAGAAAGAAAAAGAAGAAAGAGAATTCTTGGTTGAGTTCTCTTACCTCCTTAATAGCATCATACCACCGACCCCTGACCTATTTTGATTAAGAACGAACAAAACGATCCCTATACATTTCCTTTTACCGGGAAAAGAAGAGCCAACTAGAACCCCTTCATGGACTATCCTTAAGTACTATGCGGCCAAGGAGACAGGAACTACGAACTTTGGTCTTGATCCTCCACGGAATACAGTTAGTTGTATCTGGAAGCCTCAGCGAGACGTTCATGATATCCTGTCTCTTACTAACTGCAACCCTAGAGATAGAGAGTTAGGTCTTCTCTTCTTTAGAGAAGGAAATCCGAAGCATTACGAGATCAAAAGAGCTGAGAATGAGTCAAATAAGCTCTACGTTAAGAGAATGGTGGAAACCAGCGCGCAAACTTCATTCTCTCCTAGGATGCATCATGGGAAAATCTCAAGACGATATAGTGATGCCGCTTATCCTACTACAAAGATTAGGGCTAATGGAGTAGGATTCTGAAAATCTCTACCAAAAAAAGAGAACTTATATAAATATAAGCAAATGAGACAGTAATGAGGTCCATATCGTCATCGTAATAAAAAGAAAGATCTGCAAGCATTCTTTATGGGAGTCGGGGCTTTCTGATTTGAAGTTGCTGGAAAAGGACCTCTGTGATCGGTTGATCATTAGTCCTTTTTTTTTTAAGGTAAGTAGGCAGGGGTGTCTTGATCGAAACCGAACTTCAATTCCACCCAGCTCAGATTCTATGCAGCAGTGGGGAAGACCCGTTTATACTTTATTTGAGAATTCCATTTCTTCCTGCCGCACCCCAATTCTTTCCCAGCAGTTTCAAATTGATATGAGATCTTGAACCCAGGGGGCTCCTATGTTCTGGGCAGAGGCATTGATGCGGGCTATTATAATAAGGTGGTAAGGTCCAGGCATCTTCAAACCCCACATATGCCCTCTTTGATCTAGTAAGGGGAATGAAAGAAACTTGAATGTTGCACAGTAAAGTGCCAGCACTCATCCCCAAACTCCATAGGCCCCGCAATAGAAAGAGTTTACTTCGGTGCCGGAGAGCCGAAACCGCTAACCGAAACAAGACATATTCACTTTGACCACAGCCACCCGCACTTGCCTACCCGACTGGCTATTTTAGCTATTCTCTCTTCAACCTTCCTCTAACCTAAAATAGTCGTACCGCTCCCCCTTTAGAGATAGATTTCTTTATTCTCTAAGCTAGCTAAACGCCCGAAACATAATAAGCTAAGCCTCCGTCGATTTAGCCAAAGCAGGCCTGGAGAAAATAATGGGAGTCAGTGTCCCTTAAACGCCTTGTTTCCTCTTCTTTACGGTGGCTTCTTCTTAAATTAAAGAAGATCTCTGCAGCGCTTATGCCTTCAAACCCGAAAACAGTGGTTATTACGACACCAGGTGAAATAGCTGCTTTTTCTTCTCTTCCTCCCCTCGACCTATTGAAGTTGCGCTCACCCGCAGCCCTAAGCCCTACAGTTCCTTCGCTTACCGCCTAATCTTAATCTATTGCCCTGCCTCCAAGAGAAGAAATGGCACCAACCGATACAATGGCAGCTAGTTCCAGGGAAGCAGCTTCAATGGAAGTTGGATTGCCTAGTTGCTTTTGAGTTCGATTTGAACTAGTTTCCAAGGTTCCACACTGGGCTAACTTGAATCTGTTTACTTGACTTCTATTTGAAACTACTCCTCATCCGAGGTGGAATGATTTGGTGCTGTTCAAAGAAATGCTTCAAATTCGTTTGGTTTGGGCTCGATCCCAATAGCCTGAGTTCTGTTCTTTACCGTGAACCTGCTATTCCTTCTTATTGATGCACAGTGAAAGCTCCATCCCTTTCAGACTTTGTCTCATCCCTAGGAAAGAAAAAGGCCAGTCTCAGGTCAACAAATCCTAGTCAGACTGACTTTGCAGCGGATTCCATGGCATCGGACGCAGAGGCATTCATTTTCTCACAATCATCTGACTCCGCACCTTGATTTGCTACGGGATATGACCTAAAATCAAAAAGCATTTACCTGTGGGTGGCCTGCTTCCTTCAAAGAGCTTCTTCTTCCTCCCCCAGGAAGATGGGCATAATCATATTCATTTCATTTTCAGGTGAGCTCTTGCCTATCGACTACGCTTGCCGGGTGTTCACCCCTACCTTCTATTCTAGTTGCCCCTCCTCTAGTTAGTGACTTCGCCCCCTTTCCAGAAGACCGAGAATCTGGAGCTACTTTAGACCAAGCCAATGCCAATCTCGCTGAAACTACAAGCCAAGGAAAGACTACCAGCTGATTCAGCTTGAGCAATTAATTCTTGGCTAAACAAGAGAAATGGCATCTTTCCTAAGCTAAGTAAGACCGCTAGCGCTTTCTAACCGAACGACTTGTTGGCTCGGGTTCCTTCTCTCCCTTAAAAGTGAAGACATTAGCAAGAACAGCGGATGAAAGAAGATCGGAGTCGTGAACAGGAAAAGCTAAGACCGGTTATGCCGAGAGGAAAGAAGCTTGTATTTCTCGCCTTGGGCTTGATCCAGGTGAGGAAGAATTGGAGATTGAATGACTTTGCCGGGTATTCTTTTTTTGAATTCTAGCAGGGCTCAATCCTTTAGTGAAGACCATACGTATGTAACTCTACAACGAGGCCTACTACTCTATTTACGTCAAAACTCCGTTTTCACCCCCTGTTCAACTTAGAACTGGCACGAGCGTTGGTTAGATGCGTGGGACAGGGAGCTTGTAGCAACCCTTTCTCTCGATCTCCAGTTCCCAAGGTTGCTACTTAACCGGTTCCCTTTTTAGGATTAGGATGAAAGCTCGATGAGCAGACCCATTAGTGAAGGGGTCTAGGTAGAGCCGCCGCCCGTCTTTTTATCCGCCCTTACAGCGACCTTTCTCTCCTTTCCTCCCATGACAAGATCGACGCATTGCCGAAGTCCTATTCAGACGTCACCACCCCAAAAGAAAGTTCCGAAGTCAAGTCAACCAGCGATCAGCATTTGAATTTCCATTCAGCGATTAATGAGTCGCAAGATGAGGTTTATTGATTCTTCACCTGTGCATGCGCTAAACTTTCCCCTTTCATATATCTGTCTTCCATGTACCCGACACTGATTCCCAAGCAGAGATAGGATCAAAAAAATCTTACTACTACATCATTGATTATGCAAACATCTTACTTAAGAAACCAATGAGAATGACAGAAGCCCGCTAAACAAGCACAGATTATTCAATAAGCACAGAAGCTGCTAAACAGGAATAGGTAAAGGAATGGAAGTACATCTTGTACCTTCTATAATCCATTCAACCAGCTTGAAAGATGAGAGATAGACCTTTAGCAAGGAGATATCGCACGGAAAGCCGGATTAGGTCTTATAATAGATATTTCTTTTACAGGCCGTAGTTCCTTAATGAGATTACTTTAACACACCCTGAGGCTTAAGAAAATCAAAAAAAAGGCCATATAAGTGAGATCCTAGCCAGAGAAGAGCAACAGGAGCTATATTCAAGGAAGTTATGGACTTGAATCAGAGATTGGATTGACATCCGGAACAGAGAGGAAAAGAGGAAGCAAACATAGCTAGCTCACGAAAGAAAGCCTTGCAACTACGCGCTATATATTTGATTTGCAACTGCGCTAATAAGGGCACATCCGCTTTCTCTGTATGTGGATTATAAAAGTACATACCATATTTTTTCCCTTGCTTTGCTATTTGAATGCTTACCTCAGTGCAAGAGCAGGGAAGAGGTTTGATTGCTAATAAAATGAGTGGAAGAGCTGCTCGGTCAAAGGCATTCTCTCAAGTAGCAAAGGCAAGACGGAAAAGCAGGAATGAAGGTTGCTAGGTACCGCTCCGTGGTAACATCTATCGATTCCGCTATCGGGAAAGTCTGGCAAGGGGAATATCTGGCTGAGGAATTAGAGGAACTTTGGTAGCACTCGGGGACGGAATCAATCAAAGAACTTAAGAAATTGCCCATACCGACAGCAGCTCCCGCTTTAGAAAAAAACCCTATCTCATCAGGCAGGTATACCTGACCTTTTTTAGCGAGTTTCGGGAAAGCGGTAAGTTAAGTAAGTCAAGCCCTTCTAAGCGAAGAATAGCGGAGAGAAATGGTAACGTAATAAGGGAAAGGGAGCTAGCAGCTTCCATATCGCCCCCCCAAAATAACCAAAAAGTTCCAGAGGCATCTTCCATTCATTTCGATTTTGGTCTTTCTGCACCATATTTAGATCTTCCCTTTCTACGATCCGGAATTCCCAGCAAATCCTTGACTCCTCGAATACGATGGGATTTCACACCTGGCGAATCTTTCACTCTACCTCCTCTGACTAAGACTATAGAATGTTCCTGCGAATTATGACCTTCGCCTGGAATGTGAGCAAATATATCATGTCGATTGCTCAACCGTACTTTTGCTATCTTACGTAGAGCTGAATTAGGTTTTTTCGGTGTTCTCGTCGAAACACGCAGGCATACTCCTTGCTTCTGGGGACATTGATCCGAAGCTCGAGTACGGTCCGTGCGCCGTTTTTCTTCTCTACCATGACGAATCAATTGATTTTTTGTAGGCATCCCTCTTTCCTATGTCCTTCCCCCCTTTGCCCTTTCACTAGTGGTTACTCCCGATCCGAAGCACCCCTTTTCCATTCATAGAGAGATCCAATCGTCAAAATCAATAAAAAGGCCATCATGGACCAAGATCCAAACAGATCAATCTTGTTAGGAGGTACTGCCCAAGGAAAAGAAAAGGTGACTTCCGGATCAGGGATAATAAATAAAATAGGAACCGGATAAAATCGTATATCGAAACGACTTCTGGCATCACCGGAGGGATCGGAACCACATTCGTAGGCCGACAATTTTTCTGGATAGGTCGAACTATTGGAAGCAAATGGAAAAGGAACACCGAGTGGAATCAAAGAAACTAGCGGACTGATCACTAAATAGATACAAATAGGTGCAAATTCCGACATCACCAAAGCCCACTTCGTTCTCTCGCTCTCCTCGCGGCGCTCCTTGCTCGCGGAGCGGCATACCGAAAAAAAAGACGCTCAGATGTGGATTCGAACCACTGAAGGATTTCAAGGGCAATGCCCCTTGCTCTTCCCACTGAAACAAGCAAAAAAGGATTTGCAGTCCAGCAAGAAAACGGATGCGCGTGCTAACGCGCAACGGCTTTCGCGCTAGTGCGCTCAATCCGTTGCTTGTTTTGCTCTAACCAGCTGAGCTACCACTACCAGAACCACTTGCCTAAAGTCTCTTTTCTTCATCTATGAGCATCCTACCTGCAGTGGAGGAGCTTGCTCAAGAACCGAGAGCCGGCC
Organism: Phyllostachys edulis; assembly: GCA_036346405.1. NCBI lineage: Eukaryota > Viridiplantae > Streptophyta > Magnoliopsida > Poales > Poaceae > Phyllostachys > Phyllostachys edulis. The sequence continues at coordinate 62,992 of JAYEVD010000824.1, forward strand.
AGGGACTGGACGGCCCTCGTTCGGGAAGGTCTTCTTCGCTATAGACGCCACCAAGAACAAGAAAGGGGCGCTCCGCTCCTAGTCACTAAGTAGTGCTATTCTGTCCGACGGCGGACTCCATCAATCTGAGGTTCTTTCTCTCACGTAATTTCGCCCGCCCGTTCTACTTCCGTGCCGGAGGAAATGGGATTCGAACCCATGATACAATCTTCTTGTATGTCGATTTAGCAAACCAATGCCTTAAGCCACTCAGCCATACCTCCAAGTTGTTGATCGGAATTGGATGTGCCGGGTTGGTTGCCCGAAGATCCACTGCGTAAGCCGTAGCGCGCGTACTCTTCTTTACTGAGCGAGAAAGACTCTATCCAGATCTATGGATCTCCCCAGCGTCCAAGCGAGACCCCATCCAAACCAAATCCGCCACTCGTTGGGCGAGGCCTTGCTTTCTATGAACACCTCACCACTGAATGAGAAACTTAGCCTCCGACCCGACCAAGAGAGAAGACAGGGTCAAGCCGACGCCGCCCTTCCTCACCTGCCTGAATGGAATGAATATCTCCTTCGTCTAGTCGAGAAGGGAAAAAGCCCGGCGGGGAACTGGACCGTGACTCTTCTAAACCATTACATGACGGAGAAGTCCATTCTCGTCATGATCGATCCACGTCCTACCATAGTGCCCGGAGAACCAGGCTTGCTTAGCTTACCAAGCTAGCTTACTAAGCTAAGCGCGAAGGAATTTTTCTAAGATGGCAGAGCTAGCCAGAAGGTAGCCTAGCTTGCTTCTAGAAGATTCTATAGTGATCCACTGGAATCGGCCTCGGGTGACGCCTCCCTAGTCGTCGAAAGATTTCATCCCTCGGTCGTTAAGGAGCAAGAAAACGGATGCGCTAACGCGCAACGAGCAAGAAAACGGATGCGCGTGCTAACGCGCAACGGCTTTCGCGCTAGTGCGCTCAATCCGTTGCTTGTTCTTTCGCGCTAGTTGCTCAATCCGTTGCTTGTTTGGTTCGAGGTTGAGCTCACCCGCCGCCCTACGTCAGTAGTCTTCCTAACTTCTATTCCCTTTTTTTGCTCTAAGGTAAGGTCCTTCAAGAACAGCATTGCGGTCGCAACGGGGCTCTGGGTGAATATTGTCCGCCCGTATGAGCCGGGCTGTGAATATTTATAGGTCGGGGTCTTTACTGAAAAACCACAATACTACACTACAACAATTTGAAGAAATCCGCAAGTGACTATAATTTGAATTCACTAGTCGTGTTGAGTTGAGGCTTATTTCAATATAACAAATCTGCCAATCCCGATATTCCCACATTTCATTCTGGTCCAGTGTCCATTCCTGAATGAAAGAAATGAGCTTTTTTCTGCGCCCCTTCACTCACTTCTGAATGACTCCTTTAGCACTCCCTTTTTTATATAAAAAAATAGAAACAGTTTACCTTTACCATACCTTCCAAGCAAGAGTGTTTTATTGCAAGATTAAGTTATTACTGAACAAAGAGAAATTCTCATTATAAAGGATGAGATCAATTCGGAAGCACTTTTTTCTTATTCTAGCAGACGGAATTGAATTGGTCTAATTTAGGACTTTCCAATCGATTTTTATCTTACCTAATTCTATCTACGCCCAGGGGGATAATACCGAAACAGTCCTTTCCTTTTTTCTGATCATAGAGGAGCCGTATGAAGCTAAGGTTTCATGTACGGTTTTGCAATAGCGGTGGGAGCTGTGATGTTATTATCGACTATGATTATCTAACAGTTCAAGTACAGTTGATATAGTTGAAGCACAGCCAAAATATGGTTTTTTTGGATGGAATCTTTGGCGTCAGCCTATAGGCTTTCTAGTTTTTCGAATTTCTTCTTTGGCCGAATGTGAAAGATTACCCAGAGGGGGAATTAGTTGCAGGTTATCAAACCGAATATTCCGGTATCAAATATGGTTTCTTTTTTCTTGTTTCTTACTTATCCTTATTAGTTTCCTCTTTATTTGTAACAGTTCTTTACTTAGGCGGGTGGAATTTCTCTATTCCCTACATATCCACTTTCGAATTTTTCGAAATGAATAAAATGGTTGGAATTTTTGGAATGACAATGGGTATCCTTATTACATTAACTAAAGCTTATTTATTTCTCTTCATTTCTATCACAATAAGATGGACTTTACCCAGGATGAGAATGGATCAGTTATGAAATCTTGGATGGAAATTTCTTTTACCTATTTCCCTGGGCAATCTCTTATTAACAACTTCTTCCCAACTTCTTTCACTATAAATAAGACAATAGAATAAGAGTAATAATATTTGAAACTCAAAGGCTCTCTCAAACAAGAGAAAGAAACATCCCATTTTTCATAGATATATAGAATATGTTCCCTATGGTAACTGGGTTCATGAGTTATGGTCAACAAACAATACGAGCAGCAAGGTACATTGGTCAAAGTTTCATAATTACCTTATCCCACACAAATCGTTTACCTAAAACTATTCACTACCCTTATGAAAAATCAATCACATCAGACGGGGGCGAATCCACTTTGAATTTGATAAATGTATTGCTTGTGAAGTATGTGTTCGCGTATGCCCGATAGATCTACCCCTTGTTGATTGGAGATTCGAAAAGGATATTAAAAGGAAACAATTGCTTAATTTGAATTATAGTATTGATTTCGGAGTTTGTATATTTTGTGGTAACTGTGTTGAGTACTGTCGAACAAACTGTTTATCAATGACTGAAGAATATGAACTTTCTACTTATGATCGTCATGAATTGAATTAGAATCAAATTGCTTTGAGTCGGTTACCAATCTCCATAATTGGAGATTACACAATTAAAACAATTAGGAATTCGACAAAAAGTAAAATAGAAAAAGAAAAATCTTTTAATCCAAGAACGATTACTGATTACTAAGATTTATTCTTTTTTGCTAGAAAAAATCCAATAGTGATTTACTAACTATAAAGAAAAACGAATAACTACTGATTGTTGCGAATCGCTCCTTGATTTAAACTGAGAATATATTTTTGTGATGTTCTTTCTAACTATACAATTGGAACTCCTATTGAAATAGCTTTTTATGGTTAAATAGCAATTCAAGTAGGATTGGTCCAAATTATATATATAAATAGCGTAATCCCTTTTTCCTTCCTGAACCTTTTAGTTTTAGTAAGTTCATGAAATATTTCATACTATTGATTTCTTTTTTTCGAAAATGGATTTACCAGGACCAATACATGAGATTCTTGTGCTATTTTTGGGATCCCTTCTTCTCTTTCCCAAGGCAGCTCGCAAACCAGACTATAAACTAGAATGAGTAGGGAATGGATCCAGCCGAGCCAATTGCAGTTCCGTTCTATGTCGTGCCAGCCGAGGGAATAGGGTAGGTTACGTTTGATGAGTCAAGACTGTTTGCCAAACCAGGTTACAAGGTGTTGAGAGCGAGCATGCATGAAGTAAACCCAAGTGAAACGAGAGAAATCATCAATCCAAATTATGTTCTATCTATTCCATTGCCACCTTTAGAAATCTAAGGTGCAGGTCCCCTCAGAGTGTACTAAGTCAAAAGGTGACATAGACCTAGAGTTACTAGAACGAAAACGAAGCTTTACATGCTTTCCCAAAACACAAGCTTCACAAGGAGACAAACTTAGATTAGGAACATGACCTAAAACACCACTCTGAACAAGACTAGTAAGACGTGAACCACATAGGTGGCCCAAGCGTCGATGCCAAGTCTCAAAACTACTAGTGGAGGAAGAGACACTAGTAAGAGCAGTAGCAGAGTGAGCAGGCACATGTAGATAATCCATCAGAAAAACCCCATTACGGCGATGGCCAAGACCAATCAGACGGATCCTGCACAGTGCAAGAAGAGGCATCAAAAGAAATAAGGCAACCATGATCAGTAAGCTGACTAACAGATAGTAAGTTAACTGAGAGTTTAGGAATATGGAAGGATAGAAGGAACAGTAAAGTGGGTTGTAAGTAAGATCTACACTTCTAGCTAGCTTAATTGGTTTTTGTGTGTTCGGCTGAACTCGTCAGTGTAGGATGTGGTGCTCCAAGAGTGACGGAGTGGGAGTCACATTCGCAGGTCTCGACTAAAGGTTCGACGGGTTTACATCCTGATCCGCTATGCTCGTTATGCGGACGACTTCCTTGTAGCTATCAAGAGCCCCATCGCCACTACTTTCACGGTTTGCCGGCGAGCATTGGAAATGTTGAGTCCATTTGGTTATGACATTCTGGCCTTGGTTGGTAAAACATCTCAGGGGATCCGGACCCTCATTAAAGCAAAACCAGAAAATCAAGTCTGGCCTGGGCCGACAAAAGCTCGAGTGATTGCGTTGCCATCACCAACTAAAGAACAGATAATAGAACTTTTTCTTCTTACTAACTTTGTCAAAGAGGCTAAACAAGAAATGACCAATAAAAGACCAACGAAACGACGAGTGAGAAGGATAAGGAGGAGTAGTAGGAGGAGCTTTCATTGAAGTAGAGGTTTCATCGAGTGATGACGAGAGATAGAATGAGACAAAGCATAAAGGGGAGAGCACTTAGACATTTCACTTTGAGTACGGGGAAGTCCGCAGGGAGGAATTCTTCCGGGCGTATTACTGTTTTTCACCGAGGGGGTGGATCGAAGCGATTGCAGCGAAAAATTGACCTTAAACGAAGCACTTCGTCTATTGGCATTGTGGAAAGGATCGAATATGACCCTAATCGTTCTTCTCGGATCGCTCTAGTACGATGGATCGAAGGGGTGCTGCCCGGCCGCCAGAGGAAATTCAAGACGATAGAAGAGTTCGCTCCGCCGCGTAAGATCCTCGAATCCACCACGGCCACTATCTTTTGCCTTTTTTCGTTCTCTTCCCTGCCCGGGAAAGTGGATCAAAGAAAGGTAGCTTGCTCCCAAGGCAAGTGCTTGCTTACGCTTTATGTAGTGGTCGGCCTTCCTACCTTCATGCCTCCTTGGTCGAAGAGCCAAGCCTGCGCAGGAAGCAAACAAACTTGCGCGAAGGACGTTTTCTTCTCTGCCCTGTCCTCTCCCTTGGCCCAGGGAGAGACTGCATCCCTTTCCTTCGGTAGCTCTTTAGGTTTCCCAAGGATAGCGGTAGCTGGGGCAAAGCCCGCTTTCTTCGCTCCGCGAATGAGAGAGAAGAAAATAGGAAAAAAGACGTTTTCTCTTTGCGAGATCCGAAAGTGGAGAACGCATTGCGTTCTCTGGGCACATAGGATCAAACGTAAAGCAGCGCTTTCTTGGCAGAGTTTGAGGCAGCAAAAAACTTTAGAGCTTGTTGGAGCTGCTGAGCATAACGAATCGAAGCTGAAGGCGGATCAAGGTAGCTTGCTCCCAAGGCAAGTGCTTGCTTACGCTTTATGTAGTGGTCGGCCTTCCTACCTTCATGCCTCTAGAAGCTTCTACAAAGCTTTGCTTCCGGTAGAAGCTAGTCGCTTCGGTAGCTTGCCTGCCAAGCCGCCTATAGGCGAAGGGACGAAGGATGGAGCGTACAAAGTCGATCGTGCACCTGTCGTGTGACCCGTTGGTCCTAAGCAATGTCTTTCGCGAAGCGACCCACCTAGAAACAGCTCTCCTTTTAGGAGGCAAAAAAATGGAACTTCGATCTGATGCGGGTATCCAATCCCGCCGCTGGGATGTCCAGCGGATTCCGGGGCCTTGACAAATGGCCGGTCACCATTGTTGTTAGAAGAGCAAAAGGCCCGGGGCATAGCAGGATGAACCAATGTGAATGAGTGTAAGCTTCGTTGCCCGAACACGATTGGTGCTGACCACACTAGGTGCTACCGTGGTAGCAAGAGAGGCCAGGCGGTGACAATTGAGAGGTTGTCACTGAGCATTCCGTCTCACACGGGAAGAGAGGTCAAATGGCAAAGCAAAAGGCCATACGCCCGTGTGGCTCCTCGCGGAGTATAGCTCACATCCAAACATCTGATTGGGGAACGGGGCAACGCCCATGAAGCTCCGGCGGAAAGGGAAGGCCTGCCAGGCCGTATGCCCATGGGTGCAGGATTCTTCGAAAAAGCGCGGGCTGACTCGGAGACCTGAGACCTTGGCTTAGCTACGAATGAAGGGGAGAAAGCTCTTCGAGCTTTCTCCGCCAGCGGCTTATGTAGTGGTCGGCCAATTAAAGCTCGCTAAGCTTCGCTTCCCCCCTTATGAAAAAAAGTAGTCGGCATTCTATAAGCGACTTGTCGAGTTTACAAAGCTTTGCTTCTTGTAGTTGGCCCTCCATGCCTCCCTTCATTTGCTTGCCTCCTTCCAGCCCAGAATGCCTACTGACGTTAAGCTAACCGCCAGAAGCGACACCCGAAGGGTGAGCTTCTGGCGCAGGAGGCCAAGCATTCTGCCAGACGTCCCGGGAGCCCCGTTTGCCTTTACTAGAGTCTTGAGTTTTTCTTTCTTTTTTCATTATAGCTAAGTTTAAAAAGCAAAGGTGAACAGCCCCCTGTCCTTTAGATTTGCATAGTCAAGGGCTTATAAGAAAAGTAAGGAAGGAGGCATGGAGATGGGAAGGCCGACCACTACACTACACGGAGAGATTTCTATACCAAGTCATGAGCGATAGCGAAGCCAAGCCGCCGCCTATAGGCGAAGGGACGAAAGCCCGTTAGACCTGATGGGAAAAAGTATGAAAAAAGTACGTTAAGGTTACGAAGTCACTTAGCCTCGGCTCGGCTAAGGTTATGAAATGACAGAGTAGGTTTTTTGTAAGTAATACTAAGGAACTGGAAAAACAGTTCGGAAAAGGAGAAAAGCTAAGGTTACAGACTCACTTATCCGTCTACAAAGGGAAAGGCGTCGGTACGGAGTCACGTCAGCTGTGGATATAGACTAGGCTAAGGAACGGAGTCTTAAAGTATTTACCGAGACTACACTAAGGAAGAAGTCAGCGAAAGTGAGCTCGTAACTAAGAAAGCCGGTATCAGAAACGAAGCCCTTCCAAAAGAAAAAGCAAAGAAGTCAAGGAACGAAGCTGCTTCTCTAATAGCCCCGTTGAATAGGAGGGCGAAGGTTTCGAACTTTTTTATAGAGGGGGGCTTCGACCTTCTTAGGAAGAGCCGTACGAGGCTGCTCACGTACGGTTCGGGAGCCGAGCCACTGCACAGGGGCTTAGGTCAACACTTATATATTAGCCAGTCATCAATTGGAAGCGGGTAATATGGTGATAAATTGCGATTGCTCCAAACCTTCTAAAAGCGGCTTCTTGCGACCTGCCCAGAATGCTCATACATACCTTCGGTTCCAAGAGCTTGTTCGCACAGCGAATAAAGGTCGGGTTGAAGGGGGCAGTCAGCTGGCTGCTTCTTGGCCACGCCCCCCTGCTTATAGATACGAGATATTGGATCTAAATTCAAAAGTAGGAAATAGCATACCATTAGCTGATATACGTATGGGAACATGGGTACATGATATTGAATGTCATCCAGGTCAAGGCGCAAAGCTGGCTCGGGCCGCAGGAACTTATGCTAAAATAATTAAGGAGCCAGCCCCACAATGTCTTGTGCGGCTACCATCGGGTGTTGAAAAACTCATAGATTCCCGATGCCGAGCTACTATTGGTATAGTTTCCAATCCCAACCATGGTGCACGTAAGCTTAGAAAAGCAGGACAAAGCCGGTGGTTAGGCAGACGCCCCATTGTTCGTGGTGTTGCAATGAATCCAGTGGATCATCCTCATGGAGGAGGTGAGGGGCGCACGAAAGGAGGTAGACCTTCGGTGTCACCTTGGGGGAAGCCCACCAAAGCAGGATTTCGGGCAGTAGTGGGGGTGGGGAAACGCAGAATTTAGTTCATGCCACGACGATCTATATGGAAGGGAAGTTTTGTTGATGCTTTCCTGTTTAGAATAAAGAAGAACAGAGAAAGTCTGATGAGCAGGAAAATTTGGTCACGTAGATCTTCTATTTCGCCGGAATTCGTTGATTGCTCCGTACTCATTTACAATGGAAAAACTCCTGTTCGTTGTAAGATCACTGAAGGAAAGGTTGGTCATAAATTTGGAGAGTTTGCTTTTACACGGAGACGAAGACCCTATCGAACAAATAGAGGAAAGGGCAGAAAGGGGAAAAAGTAAAGTCTAAGCGACATATGGCACGAAAAGGAAATCCAATTTCGGTAATCCGAATCCCATATAGGTCTTTTCTTCATACTCGACCAGCCCTAGGTTGGGGATAATGATTTTTTCGAATCTTGTTGGGAGATGCTTCGCTCCGAGTCCGACTGGGACGGAATGGGGGACCCAGGCCCTTCAATGCCTCCCTCCGGATCCACTAACTCGGAAGAGCTATTCAAAGCTTTTCTGGCTGACTGTGAGGACACCTCTGCATCCCGGGAGCAGACCGCTCCCCCGGAAGCTGTGGTCAGTCAAGAGCGGCATCCGAATCCCGCTCCAATCCCTCCTGCGCAGGTTCCCGCTCCAATGCCTGGAGCGGCAGCGGAAGCAGAACAGAACCCTCCTTCTTTTGATTGGGAGGGACGACCTCTCTCTCTTTGAGAGGAAAGTTCTCTACAAAAGGCCCGCGCCTGTCACGCCCAGATTCTGGACACATTGCGTGATATTACTCTGAAGAATGGAGAGGAGCTCCGTGAAGAAGACTATCGCACCATGCTTGATTTCATGTTGAGCCGACTCCAGTCCGACGTCAATCCCCGGGCGCTGAAGGAGCTCCTGAACAGACTCCAAAACGGTCGGGCACGATCTCAAACTTCTAGGGCGGCAAGGAGATTCCTCGACGAGGACTAGTGAGGCTATAGTACTGACTATGCATAGGACTACAAAGGTGAAAAGACAGGATGTATTCCGACCTTGGATGTGATCGGCAAGAGAAAGATGGAATTCCTTTGGTATAAGGAAGGAAATCAAACGCGTTGTTTGAGAAGGAAAAAGGGTAACTAGAGAAAAAATCCAAATAGGCTCTCCCTGGACTCTACGCAGGACTTCTTTCTAAGCCTCACATAATTTGAATTTCTCTGACATTCCATGTTTCCGAAACGGATCCTATAAAATATTTCACTTTTTCTATGATCATCTCTATTTTAGGTATTCGGGGAATCCTCCTTAATAGACGAAATATTCTTATTATGTCAATGCCAATTGAATCAATGTTATTAGCTGTCAATTTGAACTTTTTGGTATTTTCCGTTTCTTTGGATGATATGATGGGTCAATCATTTGCTTCATTAGTTCCAACAGTGGCAGCTGCGGAATCTGCTATTGGATTAGCCATTTTCGTTATTACTTTTCGAGTCCGAGGGACTATTGCTGTCGAATCTATAAATTGCATTCAAGGTTAAACATAACTACAGGAGAGTTACCAAATACAAAGTTCTGTTCTCCTTTCGTTCTCTTCTTTCTTTTCTTTTTCTTTTTGTTTAGATATATGTATATACATATATACGCTAGGGATTGCCGTAGCTGGGTTGTGAAATTGGGGCTTGTTGGATTGGAATTGCAACCGAGGCGGTCAAACCGGAGTTGTTAGACTCGCCGTTATTCAAACTTGCCGTTACAACTATTTGGTATTACCACTCCAGCCGTTTGGACTCCCATGTCACGTCCATCCACATTAGCCGTTGTGAATGAATTGATTATCGAGTCAATGGTGAGTAATCAGAACGGTCCGGGTTCTTGGAATTCCACTGTTATCCATTCTCGGCCTCTATCTCTTTTTCCTTCTTCCTATCTTTTTCTTTTGGCACCTGCCTTTCCGGGATGATCTTCCCTTACCGCAGGTTCATCAGGCACTCATCCTCCGCCTCTAGAGGTGTGGCACACGATTCATCTTCTTTCTGGCTCCTCAGGAAAGCACAGCTCGTCTTCTGAGTCACTTCCGAAATGAATGGTTAGGCATTCTTGGCGATGCGATTGCAGGTTTCGGTCTGGGTTTCAAGTTCTTCCTTCTGGGACTCACTGTCAGAGCTTTCCCCTTTATCCCTCTCAATGATTTCTTGGAGGGCTTTGGTGAGAAAATATTCTAAGATGATAGGAGTGGGTATCCCTTGTTCGTACCCCTCCAAGGAGTGGATGTATTCTTCAATAGCCGTCAACTTAGGAGGTTCGGCAGGCTTGGTCTTTCGCCGGTTTCTCCTTTTCCTCTTGCGCCCGTCTTTCGGCATCTTCACGACCTTCAGCGTTTTTGAAGTTTAAGAGGCCCTGGGAACAGCTGGTGCCTCTTTGAATTTCGCCAGTCTTCGCCGTGTCTTTTGGCTCAGCTGGAGAACCCATGAATATTGGTCCTCTATAGCAGAAACCACGTTCGCTTGTTCATGCGGGGCAGGATCCTGCTACACATTCTTCGACAGAGTTCTTTCTCCTGCCTTGTACTATCTTTCCACCCAGTCTTTGAAGACCCAACAGTCCTCTATGGGGTGGCCTAATATCCTGTGGTACGGACAGAAATTTGGGTTGTCCGAATGCTTCATATCTGCTGGCCTCTTGCTATCTTCTAACTTCCCGCTTAACGATCCTTTCCCTAGCTCTATTGTCCCTTTCGCTTTCTCTTTATTCTGTAGAGAGCCTTCCTTGCTGATCAAGAGGTGCCGCCGCCCCACACACCTCCTCACTTTTTTCCACCCCTACTAACAACCCGAGAATTGCATTTCCGCTTCAGCTTCCTTACATCCAACTTTTTCTGGATCCCTTCTCTTCTAGGCAAGGATCCTTTCTCTTCAGGGTTCCTATAGAAAGAATCTCAGACGGCTTTCATTAGATTATGCTTCCTTGCCCGTGTGGAACATGTGTGAGCATTATGTTTTTCCAACAAGTGATCCGACTGGAAGAAGTGTTATATGAGGACTTCGAGATCAAATAGAGAATCTGTCTCTCCATTCCTCGTGAGCCACTTATTTCTCCGAAATCAGAGATCAGAGTGATTTTCCTCCTTTTTCCCAAATAGTCGACGGTCTTACACCATTGGGATACTTCGGATAAACTGGAGTACATATATGAGAGACCGGTGCTAAAACCTTTTCTCGAGATATCTTCCAAATTCTTAGGGTCCTTGCTCCGGATCTTGTTCCCCCGGTGCGAAAGCAGTTGGTTCCGTAGTTTGAGAATTCTGCTAATTCCAAGTATTCCATTATTATTATTAATAAATAGAATATAAAAAGTAAAGAGGAGAAGGCATAACCAGAAGAATTGTGAGAAATAAGTCAATTTATCAAGTTGAGGCATTTCGATTTGGATTTCAAATAAAACCAAAAAGACAGAAAAAGACTCCCTCCCTATATTATTATATCATAGATTTCCTTCTAATAAATAGGAATAGGAAAAAATATAGTGATAGTTTTATTCTTCGTCGCCGTAAGTAAATAAGTAAATAGGAATATGGAAAATTGCATTTTTCGAATTTGCAATAATGTGATGGGCGAACGACGGGAATTGAACCCGCGCATGGTGGATTCACAATCCACTGCCTTGATCCACTTGGCTACATCCGCCCCTTATCCAGCTAAAGGATTTTCTCTTTTTTCCATTCATCATTATTCTTTTTATTCTGACTTCCATACTTCGATCGAGATATTGGACATAGAATGCCACTCTTTAAAATGGAAAAAAAGGAGTAATAAGCTGTGACACGTTCGCGAAAAAAAAGAATCCTTTTGTCATTTATTGGAAAAAAGAGAAAAGGTCAAGATGAAGGAGGAGAAAGAAACAATAGTAACGTGGTCTCGGGCATCTAGCATTCTACCCAGGTTGGCCATACAATCGCGATTCATAATGGAAAGGAACATTTACCTATTTATATAACAGATCGTATACTAGTATTCTCTTAGGACTTGGAAGTGTAATTGTCTTTCCTTAGCTGCACAGGCAGTAAAAGTCAAGAGCTAGAGGTCGGATCCTTCCTCTCCTCATTCAAACCAGGCGGGAAGGCTGTTTACATACGTATAATCCGCTTGTCAATTCTTGATATCAGACTCACTCGTCAAAGCAATTGAACTTCATTGAGGGAACAAGGGCTTTCTTTAGGAGATAAATCAGAGACAAATAGAAGTGAGAACAAGAAGCCCCTTCTGTCATAGCTATCGCACGCACCCTCCTTTCGTTATTCCACCTTGAGCCTAGTGTAGTTGGGGAGAGGAGACCCCTGGGGTCAAGGTTGAATCAATAGATCACAGTCTTGGATCAAAGGGATAAGCCAGATGTCAGTGGGAAGGCAGATTTCGCATTTGGAGGCTTTCTTGCATACCTTTTCGAATTCTTTTTGTATAGCTCAGTTACTTCTTCAGGAAGAGCTCTTGGACCAGGTGATTAGGAGAATTCCTAGATTTGCAACTCAACGCTTCCGACCAGGCAAGCCCCAGTACATTTCTCAATAAGGATGAAAAGCTTCCAGGAACCTTTGGCGTAGGGGGCTGTGAATCGATGAATTGGAGGACAGACCGCTTTTACTAGTTATTCTTGCTGGGGTATTGGGCAATCAAGACCAGCCAGTGACTCAATGAGGAAGGGAGGGAGCGATAGCGACAACCGATCCAGGGAGTCTTCCGTAAGACAAGATCGACTTCCTTTTGCACCAGTTCCATTTGTTGAAGGAAAGAGCCCCTTCCTACGGTGACTCTCGGGTGAGGCAAGGCATATTGAGATTTCAGAGCCCACTTTATTAAAAACTTCGATTTGAAGCCGAGAAAACCCACCTGAAAACAATCATTTGACTCAAAAATTCGTTGGATAGGTGCATCACGAAATCGGTACTCAATCCCTTGCTTGTTCGTGGGATGGGAGTTTTCTTGCTCGTTGCGCTTGCTTGCTTAGCTCGTTACCTTTTTTTTTTCTCCGATTATTGAATAAAAATCAGCCAATCTTCCTCTTTCTTGGCGCTATGCTACGGGCGGGATAGGGGTACCGGGCTCGTACTTGCTTGCATCCCCGCCTAGATGCTCTTGACTGGACGAGTGAAGCGAGCGAAGCGAAGCCCTAAGTTCAATGTATAAGCCTCGGGCTATCCTACTAAACATATTCCCACCATACGGAAAACCCACTCAATCTTCTGTCAAAATGACCCATCAGATTTGTCCTTTCGGGCATATAGAGTCAGTCTCATCCAGAGCATCACGAGCTTAACCACTACTACCATACCTTTTTCTAGAAGGAAGACTTGAGTGAGGATAGCACGTGAGATAAACTACTTAAAAGATGTTACTCTCTTTCTTTCTCTTTATGCTCGTTCTACTTTGCGTTTAAGTAGACGGGATTCCCTGAAATCCAAGGAGCAGCTCTTCCTTAACCGATTAGCTAGACTAATTGATTGAGGCTACCGATTCATCCAATTTCTCGGTAATATGGATTGGTCTTGTTGTGGGCACTTGCTTTACAGTCACACACTGTTTTTCAATGAGAAGGAGAACTTCGTATTTGGTACCACCACACTAGATCTAGTCTACTCATATTTGTTCGACGAGGTCGTCCCGATCAGTCCCAGCGCACGCACCCTGTAGTAGTCGGCCTTTAGAACTTTTTGAAAGAGATGGATGTCTGGGATCGATTTCAACTCAGAGATTGCCTGGTCCGCCTTTCTCTACTATGCCTTTTTTCGTGAACTACTAAATGACTCCTCTTGCTCCAAGCTCCCTTTTGTTGCCTTCTCGTTCACATCCTCGTTCAATTGAAACAAGCTTTCAATCAATATCTGCAGGCACATTATCGAATTCCTATATGAAAATGAATTTGCGGAAGACCTCCATTCAAACATGAGAAAAGCTTCTGGGCCCGTCCAAGATGGGATGGGAGAAAAAAAGCTAAACAAATCTGGATTGTGCATTGGTCGGGATCTCCGTAACAAGTAGGTGAACGGTGATGATCAAAACCAGGAGAAAGATCTGAAAAAAGGGGACTTGGATAGGATTTTGACCACGATCAAAAGATAGGAGGGGTTCTCTTTCTTTCATCGCCGTCAAAAGCAAAGGCTACCAAAAAAACCTTTACTATCACGGAGATCGTTAAAGAAAACATGGATCCAAATGCCAAGGGGAAAAAATGGTGGAAAAGCAGGTGGAAAAGCTTCTCAAGGCCTCGTCCTCCTCACCGCGCAAGCATGGGAAAAACGTTATGTGCTATCGTTGCGGGGAGAAGGGTCATCTTGCGGAGATCTGCAGAAAAGAGGCGACCCGCTTCGTTTGTGGCGCCTTCGGCCACAGATCCTTCTACTGTCCTAGGCGAGGGAAGCAAGGTAACCAAGTAATCCTCTTTCTTGTGCTTCAGCCCTATGAGGATATGGTGAGAAACGTGGAACATTTGAGAAAATGTGCTGTGTCGTTGAGGGGAAGAGCGAGTCTTTCGAAGGCATCTTTCTGAAGGAAGAGTGTCCCCTCCATTTGGATACAGTTTCAGATTGTTAGCTAGAATATATGGGTGTATTGTCATTCAAGTTCTATAGATGGTGTCTGTCTCACTATCTGTTTGAGTGCCTGAAGGCCCCTGGAGGAGTCGTTCTGTGAGTTGTATTCAAGCTCGCCCTTAGACCGAGTCAAGTTAGCGATAAGAGTCAGCTACTTTGGCCTTGTCATTCGCTTTGTTGCCATATAGATAGGTTGGAGTGCGGGTGGCCACTAACCCAACGAACGAACTTACGTGTAGGTGTGATCCTATCTGCTCTTCCACTATAGGACTAGAAATCCAGTACAACCATGTCCCTTTCGCCCAGGGAAAAGCCCTCTTTGAAGGAGAATCCACTTCTGAGCGCCAAAGGCGGGCATCCGACGTCACCAAAAAGAAGGAGAAAGGCTTTCAGGCACCGCAAATCCAAGAAACTCCGAATACAGGCCGGCACGAAAAGCGAAATGACCAAAGGGATTGGGGCAGTTTCGGCACCAAAAAAGTGTCACTATGCTAAACACATCGAATATCCGTCTCTTTATGTGGGAGCGAACCATCTTCGCTTACGGGTCTACCGATCCTATAGCTCCGATATAGATTTAAGTAACTTGGCAGCGGGCCCTGCGGAAAAACGGTTTTGGATGGAAGAGGTAGATGAGAAAGACTTTCCACTTAGAGTCAGAAGTCCACGCTAGATGACCGATCTTTATGACCTTGAGGAAAATTACCTATCTTGAATTAATACACCAAAATCGGTTATTTCAATCGATCCACGAAAGGAATTGATCACCACGATAATGTGACGCAAGGCAAAATCTGTAATCAACATCGGTTATGTGAAATAGGTCATTTGAGAAAAAAAGAGAGAATAGGACAATCTATATGTTTAACACAAGCGGTTAAGTCGATAGCTTTCTTAAGGAACAGCTAAAGAAAATGCTCTCACGAATCCTATTTTCTGATTATGTATGCCGCGACATTACGATTTTGAGCTTTGATCCGGCCATGTAGAGCACTCATAGAGGTCCGGCTTCACGTCAGTAATCTACCACACCCATGCTGGAATTCAGTAGAGTCCCACGAGTCAATCGACAAAAGCGAGAAACGAGGTTGTTCGACAAGGCTACGGTCTCACTTTTTCTTCCTAGCGGAGTTCAATACGAAAATAAAGGCGCTCCGCGTTGGGAATGGCGTACGTAGTACGGGTGGTATTTCAGGTATAACTGATCAGGGTTGTTCTGAAAGCAAGTCAATTGGTGCTTTGGAAAGTGAGCGTCTTTCTTCTTGGAAAAGCTATGAACCAGCCCATGCATTGACATGAAAGCAAGGAATGAATTCCAGTTTCGATCTTCCTTGTGACTGACCTAGCCAACTACTCCTTTACCTCACAAGCCTACTTGACATATCATGCTTAGCGCCCTTGCAGGCAACTTGCTTTACCTATTCTTATTAATCACATACTCCTATTTATTAGCTTACTCGTGTACATATACCTATCCATATGCCCATACCCTATTCTTAGCAGAAACCCTACATACCTATACTACTGCAACTATGCTTCTCCTAGTGCATAGTATGACTTACGAAACTTCCTTGTGCCTTGAACCTTACACAGAACAGATAGATGATGCCTGCCAATGCGTTGCACTCAACTACTAAACAAAAAAGCAGTCAGTTCAAATAAAATCAATGACTATTCATGAAATGAATGATGGATGCGGGTAAGGGACCAGCAACTCAAGCTGAAGACAGACGTCCTATTGACGAAGGAAGCCGCTACTCGAAAGCTTGAATACCACCTTGAACTCTGATACGCCTAATCAATAAAGTGAATAGTTTCCGTTTTTTAAGTGAAAAATTGACAATTGAATAATTTACGACTATCCAGCAAGTTCCGAATTGCTGATCTTCCTAAACCTTATTCTATTAGAAATGCTTAGCGCCCTCACTTTCGCTTCCTCGTGTCTCAGCGTCGATTCTGCTTCCCGGCATCAGCGCCGGCCGCGCTAACATCAATCATCCTTTTTCTCTTAGGTCGACTTTGAAGATAGATATAAAGTAAGCAATCCATTGAGCAAGAAGCCAGTGATCCCACAACATCAAAGTGATACATATGACATATTGGAAATTAGGCTTAGTTTGTAGCTGTGAATATAGTAATGCACTTATTTATTGAGAAATATGTTCTTTCAAGTAGAGCATACTCGGTAGAAAGGAGGTGGCGGAGCTGGGAAGAGGATTAGACTTTATCGATTACTTGGACTTAGAGACCAATTATAGAAAGAAGACAGTAGCTGAGTGAGTTTTATGGATCTAGTTTATGAGCAGCTTAACTAGAAAAGCAAGCAGAAGGAATAGAAGAATGAAATGCAGAAATAGGGGAAGGGCGGGTAGCATTTGAAAATGCCAGTTTGAGTGAGACAGTTTCTGTCTGGCCCCCCACTTTTAGGCTGTTCTTCCATTCTGCCTTTGTCTTGCTCTAAGCTACCTGACTTCCTTCCTTTGTTCTTCCATTCTACTTTGTCGGATTCTGATCATCAGTTCTTATCGATCCAATTTTAAGGACAAATCCTGATGTTGGTAAAATATACGTGTTGATCAAGGCCAAGGACAATGAAGCAGCCATGAAAAGATTGAAGAACGAGGTATGATGATTACTTCAGACTACTTTCTGTTCTTCATGCAAATGACCATATTTTCCGTCTGCAATACAGGTAGAAGATACTGAGTTGTTCAGATGTTTACAGGAAATCCATGGGAAAAACTACCACAGCTTTGTATTAAGCAAGCAGGTTCCAGTCGTTGGTAATGTCAGGGAAGCCAACATTGGCATTGCTCCTGAGTTAGCCAAAGAGATCGCGGAAGAAGTGGATGTTATCGTAAACTCTGCAGCAAATACCACTTTTGATGAGAGGTTCGTGAAGCTATACTAGTCTTGCACCAAGGATTGCTTCCATTACTAAATGTGTAAGTTCACATTCCATAGCAATAAAAGTATTGCAACTTGCAGGTATGATGTAGCACTAGACATCAACACCGTGGGGCCATTCCGGATAATGAGTTTCGCGCAGCGGTTTCGAAGACTGAAGCTCTTCTTGCAAGTATCAACAGGTCAGAATGCCAAATAAGAGTTTCTTGTGGTCGAAATCAAATGGTAACCAGTTTCTATTAATCTCAAAAGCTTACAAGCTTTAGCAGTATGTTTGCATGTCATGTTTTTGGCCAAACAGCATATGTGAATGGGCAGAGGCAAGGTTTGATACTAGAGAAGCCATTTTGCTTAGGGGATACCATAACAAAGGGGATAGGTTCCTCAGATTTTTCGGCACATCAGAATACCGTGTTGGATATCGAGGCTGAGATCAAGTTGGCTTTTGACTCCAGAAGGCATTCTGATGCTTCTGCTTCTGTTACTCAAGAAATGAAAGAGTTAGGTAGTCGAGGTATTCTAGTATTTCCCTGTTACTTTCTCATGTCTGTAGATACGAATACACACATGAAGTATTTGATTTGTGCAATTTATTCATAGGGCAAAACTCTATGGTTGGCAAGACACTTATGTGTTCACAAAGGCCATGGGTGAGATGGTCATCAACTGCATGCGAGGAGAGATACCGGTGGTAACAATCAGGCCAAGTGTCATAGAGAGCACATGGAGGGATCCCTTCCCAGGTTGGATGGAAGGAAACAGGTAAATGCTAAACCCAAATCTGAGGTTGCGGATGTCACATATATATGTGATGCATCCTCGTCTGCTTACCAGATAATGAGCTATTTCCAGGATCTAGCAGTGCGTACTAACTTTTGACGGGTTGATGGTGAGGATCAAGTATATGACCTATATTCCTCACTATTAGAGGACTTCAAAGAGGAGATTCAATCATCATCTCTGGAAGCAAGTGTCAAGGAAGCCATTAGCCGTCACCTTAACAGAAAGTTGGTGAAGAAGGTGTATATGCCTCTTGTCTATGGTAAGACACAGCATAGTGCAGCAGCGGACATCCAGAAGGGGCTTGACTTCATTAGAAAACGTGCTGAAAGCAACAAAGTGGCGGACATTTTCTCCAAATTCTGGGACAAGAAATTCCTAGCCATTGCTAGGCTGAGCCATGTTAGCAAAGAATGGTTTCTCCAACAATATGAGGATAAATCCCTTACTAAAATGGTAGTGGTCACAAACCCCTTCCGTGTACAATTGAAAACATTAACAATACGAAAGCAAGAATCATCATTTATACTGGGAATGCCTTCCTCTACCAAAAGAGAAAGAGTTGAAGATAACGAAGGAAAGTGGGTGGATACAAAACCAGTTCATATCACTTGTCTTTCTGGTCTTTCAGAATTTCATCGAATACTAGTAAATGCTTTCGAAGAGAAAATAGAAGCACTAGAGAGCTCAAGTTCACTTCATTCATCACAAGATGCAAATGATAAGAAAAATGGAGCTAATGAGGAAGAAATCACTTCTACTTAAATAGTGAAATACCAACCAACACATCAAGCAATAACCAGATAGATAGAATGAGAACAGGTAATACGAAGATATCAACACAGCCGGAGTCAATGACCGATAGCGTACAAGTTTTTTGGGGTACACAATAGTGTTGATAAGACACTATTGTGTTACCTGCATAGCCCCCGCAGCGTGTTACCGCCGCAACTTCTATGCAGGGCTTGACGATCAAGACGCCTAAAGTCTTATCTCAGGCTCTAGAAAGGAGTAGCGAGCTACAACCTTCCCGTTGACTGACTATCAATCAGCCAACACCCTCGAACTGTGACTACATTGGACTACCATCGTACCACCACACGTTCGAAAACGTAATGATAGCAGAGTAGTAAGGTCCACGCCCGAAGGCGCACCTGACGGTGTAATAGCCAAAGACAGCCACTGCAGTAGTTCCAAACAGGAGCTTCAGAGTTCAGTGAGCGAGTATTCGCTTTCCGTTAGGTCTCCCCTTAAAGAAGGGGTCACTTACCATCCACTAGTCCGATGAGGACTTTACTGAATGAAACACCCGTGAGTGTCAGAGGTCATCCACACCGACAAGGTGTAGTAGACCCAGTCCGAGGGTTAAGCCTGAGTAATGTGTATTTTCCAAATACACTGCCATCTGACACTAGAAGATGTCAGAACTCGACCAGTTGCTTCCTTACTAAAGGAGCACGGCGTGGCACCCAAGGTGATTAATCCTAGGACTGAGAAATGTCAACGGAAACCCATTGACACCTCACAGTGACGTTATCTGTCAAATGTACAAGTACCTTGACAGGTGCGTCTTTGGATGGACTGCTTGACCATCCGCTCACAGTTAAAACTGATGAGACAGACGATCAATGATCCACTGAGGAGAATCACTCCTCACATCACCGTGCATCACACGGATGACGCCAGGCGTTCTGAAGTGGATTCGAACCACTGTTAGGATTTAGAGTCCAACGCGCTAAGCAAAAGAGGATTTCGAGTCCAGCAAGAAAGCGCAACGGCTTGAGCGCTAGTGCGCTCAATCCCTTGCTTTTTCTGCTCTAACCAGCCAGAACCAAACAAAAATGGGTTGATCGGAGCTATTCTCTAGAATTTCAAACTTGAGATGACTTGCTTGAAGGAAATGCTTACACTGAAGCCTATTACCCTTTCTGGCTTATAGGGATTAGGGAGAAGAGAACCAATTCCAGTGCCTAGGACTCACATTTTCATTTTCCTAGTATGGATTCGTATTACTTAACTAGTTAGTTATCTTACTAGTCTATAAAACATGAACCTCTTATTCTAAAGTAATTTATCCAAATATTTATTAATTAATATTCAAGATGAAAGGAAAGGCACGCCAACAACTACAACTAGCCTGCACCCTATTGACTCGCTTGTAGAAGGACTTATAGGACGAATAAAATAAACTAGCTCGTTTGGACCCCCAGCAACTTCAAATGAAACTGGATAGCTGGCAACTGGCACTGCAATTAGATGGCTGAGAACTCTTTCTACAATAGAAGGGAAGGCCTTGGTAATATAACGGGATTGCTAACTTGCCTAAGATATCTACTTACTTAAAGGACTACAGTTAGCTTTACGGGAAATCAACACTTTGTTGAAGGTGGAATGTGAATACAGGGACAGAGACTATCCATATTACCCCCTGCCTTACCCTTAAGGGCTAAGAACTGAATAGGCTGACTCTAGATTCTAACTGAAAATACTCAAAATTGGACCCTGCAGGCTTTCAAGCAGATTGATACCTACTTTACTTGCCTAAAAGATTTTTATAGTAAAAGCTTTAAAACTCAGTTGCAGTAGAGACCTTCCGGCGGGCGAGGGCCTCACAATCGAAGGAGAGAAATAGCTTTATCTGCAATTGGATGAAAGGGAAGAGAACACCAAAACTACTAGCGAAAAGAACTTTCACCTGGCTAGCACTTAGCAAGGTTAGTTTGCTTGGAAGGGGAGCATTCGAAATGCATAACTCGAAATGACTAAAGACTAAAGCTAGAACGCAAACTGAGGAAGGCAGAAAGAAGGACAGCAACCGCATTAGCTCCTTTGGCCCCTCCTCTTACTCTGAAGTCTTACTTTTTGGCCTGGAATATGACTATTATTCGGCCTAAAAAAAACGACTCTTATTGACACTGGATGCGCTTATCTTTATTCTGCAATTTCTGCAATTGCATGCGCTTCTCCTATCGCTATTGCTTTTTTTCAAGGTAATAATTAAAGAAAGAAATGCATGACTCGGAACTAGCCCTCTTCACTAGCTTCTTTAGAGCTTGGGGAATTTCTTACCCTTTATACTTAATAGTTCAGACCCGGGAACGACAGTCGCTCGACGTAAGGAGAGGAACGAAATATCAATAGAGGAACGAAAACCGCAGGGTATGAAATTTGGGTAGGGTTGGCAGGGAAAGTCCAACTGAAACTTTCTTTGATTACCTTTTTTCTCCAACTGGCTCAGAGATTGCATTTGCCCTTAACCGGTAACCTCCTTTGAATCCTTCGTTTAGACCCTCTCTATTGGTATTGGCATTGGCTCGAGAGCAAGGACCTTATTTGATCGCTTAGAACTTGATGGAGGGAAACTCACTCGCTCGAGATATGCTTAAGCTAGCTCAGGAAGAGTACTAATTTTATATGCCTTAAAGAGGGGATTCAAAGAGTAGCCTTTTACTAGGGCTTAAGTTACTCGTTTCATATTGCTTACTATTTTTATATAGCTAGAAAGTTGAGTAAGAAGTTATTTTATTCTATAGAAAAATCACTTTCTTGTTTTGTTTTTATGAATATATAAAGGGAATATCACGGGATAGGAATGAAAGAACTCGTAAAGGAATTACGAAAGGTTCATAAATGCTATTATAGTCCCTCCATATAGAAGATAAAAGGAGAGTAGTCCTAATTAAGGGAAGAGAAAGAGACAAGCAACGGATTGAGCAACTCCAACAGAAACTCCAAGAGGGAGTCAGAGACTACCACTGGATCGCCTGCACCCACATGGAAAGAAACTACAAATAGGGGATGAAACATAAAAACTGGAAAGAGAATATGCTTTACTAGTGACAAAAAGAAAAAAGCGGGCCTAGCTGAAAAAACCTAGGAAAAAGGCATGACTATGGAAGGAAACTTCGACTAGACATATTCACCGGGCACTCCAATAGATGAAGTTTTTCTCATAGGCAGAAGGAAGAAGAAAGGATATAGTACCGGTACGTACAGGAAAAAGAGGCTTGCTTTTCCTTTGATTCATCGGCTCTATCTAATAAAATATCTCATTTTCATGGTCTCGAACGGGTGTGAAACCTTACCCAACGCACGAACTACTCTAAAACGGGCACCTGAGCACAAGACTTTTTAGAAAAGGCCTGCCCGGGATGTACCGAAAGATAGAGATGCTGCATCGAAACAGTCAGACTACCGAGGAACCGCTACTCCATACCACGCTGACCAACACACGGCCGCGAGAGAGGAGGCAAACCACGCGATCAGCACCACGACTTCAGCTACCTGATCAAACTATGAAAGCTGGAATCGCGTCGTCTGTATCCCTGCTAAATATCTTGTTTTGGCCACATGGATATAAACAAAAAAGCCTACACAAGACTTTGGGTTCACTTTGGCCCTCGTGGAAAGGACCTATGTGAACGAGGCGAATGGACTCATTTGGAGGACTTAACCAAACTTCATCTTTTGGTCAAAACGACAGACTACAGACCCGACCCGGTGCGGGAGCCGCTCGCACCCACTAGAGACTTTAAAGAAAAGTATGGATTAGACCAGATATGGGGAGAAGTCTCCATTTCTCCTCACGTCTCGTCTGTTGGCGGAACGCACGGTCCAAGAGAAACTTATTAAACCTGAAGAGCTTTATCCGCTATCGAGACCGTTTTCTTTCCTCACTCTCCAGGTGAGATAGCTGATACGCCCAACATCGGCCTAAAAGATGTCGCCGGGGATCGGTTGAAGCTGCACTCTTGCTCTGCCTCGGTCTAGCCGCGTTTCGGAAAATGTTCAATTGAGATGAAAGAGATAAGCTTTTGGTCAAGTCTTGGAAGGGACTCCCATCCCAGAGTGTGAAAGCTCTCGGGAGAAGGGAATCGACAACACAACTGGAGCTGCCCTTTCTTTGGTTTAGTAAGAAGCTTCCTCAAGTATGTCGATTTGTAGTACGGTCAGTTCACTCGAATCCACTGACTTCATGCACGGGGACTCGACCATCAATCCTTTCTTGTGACGAGCTGTGACTGGGTGCTCTGAAACCTCCTTAAAAGGAGGGGCAGTGGGGTAAGGTAATTGAAGTAACTAGCCAGTATTAAGATTAGGCATAAGCATAATAAACTGATGCATCCGAAGACGGTGAATCTAGAATAGAGGCCGGGTGGGGAAGCAAAAGATGCAAGAGAGCCTTTTTCCGGGAAGGAAGGGACGGCCGAGAACGATGTCCTTTCTCGTGCCTAATGCCTAAGCGGGAGCGCCCCTCTGTCTGCTACTTTACACTACTCCTTGAACTGGACTTGAGGCTCTCCTCGAAACTATTCCGAAGTTTTGAATTCCATTTCTATGGATAGGTTCTAAGCATATGAGAGAAAGGCGGATGAAAGGCAGTGACCCTAAGTTCCGAATCTTGCCCTGAATAAGTAAGGTTTCGGGGAAGTTAGAAGCCTTTCGGGCTGAATAGGGGCGGTGAGAGGGTGTAGTGTAGTAAAGGAGGTGGGCTTAGAGCCAGCAAGCAAAGTAAGGCAAAGCTTTATCGCGAAGAGGGCAGATGAATGAATTGGTTCCAGGGTATGCCTTCCGAGGTATGCCGGGCAATAAGGGCAAGGAAGGCTGCGGGAAGAGTTTCAGGACTAGGCCAGAGGACTCCTGTCCATAAGGCTAGGAAGGCAGGAGCAAAAAGATTGAACTAGCCCACGCATCTGCTCCCCTCTCAATCCACCAATAACTCCCATCTCCCAGCATCTCATTCCCACCCCGTCGTCGAGAGCAGCCAGCCCGACGTTTTTATGCGAGTGCCCCATGAAGAGATTTTCAATCTCGAATCTCCGTCTGGTTCCCCGGTGGGGTATTCATCCATTGATCGACCAACTGATTATAGAGAAGCAAAAGTCTCTGGAATCTCCATTGGCAGCAAGCAGTTCCCTTTCTTTTCTCGAGGCAGGAGGGAATGAAAGGCGGATTAAAGCTACAATATGACCTGGAAAAAGAGACTAACAGCTGCTGAAGGTGAGATTTTTGGATCGATTCATCAGGTAGGATGAAATGAGAGAAAGGGAAGATGCTGCCTCGACATCTGTTTGTCCGCGGTAAGGGTAATGTGCCCTAAACCATAAGTTGGAGTATGTCCTCTCGGACAACCGACGGTTCTTCGATTCCTTGGCCCTCTGTTGGTTCTGCTACCCGGACCCCAGCCGGGGCTTTAATCATTCCCGGTGATTCGGTGCAGACGCTGTACTTAAGGCTAGAGGGTAAATCACTGGTTACAATATCCTTGAAGTAATCACTCCCTATGCATTCTTCTGCCAGATCATAAGCTTTTCCCAGAATTGTTGGCCCTACCTGATAGATGCTTTCAACACTTCGAGTTGGTCTGCCATAATATCCAGGAAATGTTGGGAGCTGTGTGATAAATAGAACATTGTTGAATTGGAAATGCTATTAAAGCATCTGCCTCATTCCATTTTGAAAGTGCATTCCTATAACCCCAATAAGAAAAGGGAAATACCACCAGTTCCTGGTTCCTGGGATTCAAAGATCACAAAAGTTCGAGGTATTTTTATACAAACAAAACTTAGATGGATATCACACACTTCAAAGTCTTGCTTATGGGACGAATATAGACCGAAGAGCATGAATTGCCCAACTTCCCATTACTAACTCGATCAATCAATCCAGTATTTTATGCCTTCCCCTTACTCGTTCTCCCGTCATTCAGTTCCTGGTATGGGGTTGTAGGGAACCGTCAGGACGCACGAGACGAATCGACAGCCTCTGACGCTAGCAGGCGCTGGAGAAAGAGAAGCAATCCCCCTATTCCCACAACTAAGAAGTCAGAAGCGCTGCTACCAACCAGTAAGAGATTGTGCAGAAAGTCGCTAGTGGGTATAGTCTTCTATTGCCATGTACATATCAGCGGGCAGTGGGATAAGCGCTGGAGTAGGCATTAGCAGTTACTGAAAAAGGGCCAGCGGGCACCGAGCAAGGGACACTGCCCGATTGTGCGGACCGGCCGGGAGCCGAGTCACTAAAGGCCCCTCGTCAAGTATTGCACCGTCATCGTTGACGCCTTTAAGGAAGTTCGCCTGAACTCGTCAGTGCTTAACTACTCCAGAGGTCCTCTGTATCGGGTTCACGCTCGAACCATACCGAAATGTATTGGGAATTGCGTTTTATGCGGGACTACCTGCCAGGTACATACGGACAGACGCACTCAAATCTCGAGTCACGTCCCGACCTACAGCGACCATTTCACCTGGACCGGAAAGAGGCATCTATGAATTGATAAAGACTGCCATAATAATCTAAGAAAAGCAGAAAAAAATGAAATATTGAAGCATCATGCCGGGGAAGAAATTTTCCCTAGCCCGAGCCGCTTCCCCTGTAGTTGTCAGCTCGTTCTTGACAAATCCGATCGGGTGTTCATAATCTGGAGTAAAAGGATTCGAACCTTTGCATGCCGGTACCAAAAACCGATGCCTTACCACTTGGCTATACTCCAAACGGGGGGAAGGCTCGAAGAAAACGAGCTGGGATATAGATTTTTCAGAAGGAAGAGTTAGTTACCCTCGGTCTTCCTTCTTTCCCGGGAATCAAGGAAGTAGTAGCGGGACAGTCCTTTATTTCCCCCTTTAGACCAACTACAACAAGCTCGCGACTCTAATAGAAACAAAGGGTCAGCTCTCTGCTCTATTTGCTTGCAATGCGTTGCCTATCAAAGTCGGCGAACGCTTCCACCCCCTCTTGCCCTTGTTACGCAACACGCCAACAAAGAACCTTGGTTCCGTTGCGCCCTGTATTCCGAGGCGACCATTTCGCGCGGTTCGATCCATTTCCCGATCCGAAAAATCCGATAACGTACCTATATGAGTGGGATGGATGGTAAATCATTTGCAGTCTTTTTCGGCAGGACCTAGACACGGAGGTTCGGGAAGTAGCGCATGACAGCATTCACTGGTGAAAGGACTGGCAGCAGCGAGAGCATCATAGTTGACATGGTCGGAGCTACAGTCCCCATATCCGTCTCTACTCTTTCTGTAATTGACTCCCTCCCGCTCCCAACCAACCTTTTCCTTTGAAAGGTCTTCCACTAGTGGTTGAGGGATATGAATCTGGATCCCGATCTTGTCTCACGGACTATCCCGTAGTGGTTCTGTGACCGTCAATTGGATCTATTTCTTTCACACGGTCAACTGGCATTGGTTCAACTAACTGGCTGGCTGCTATTGATTGATATCAGAGCCCGAGCCTTTGCCCCTTTTTGCATGGTCAACGAGTTATGGTCCACCTCCTATCGGCTACTGAAGCCCGAGTATCAAACTACTGAAAGCGGAGGTTCAAATACCTCGGTACCTGCTTGATGGTGCTGGCAGATCGACTACTTGGTCTGGGGGGTTCCGTATCAATCCATGGGGGCTTTAGTCATAGCCCCCGCCTCTGCTTTGTTCCCGCTCTAGGCTTAGACCATCCTTCGTCAGTGCTTCCTGCGCTTCTGATTATGGAGCTGTACGACCTTCCGGGTCAACGAATGAAATGAAACAACTGCCTCTCCCTCTCCCGTCCATCAAAAAGTGTTATTTCCTCCAGCTCCCGACTCCGCTTCTCCCTCCGATGCCGGTAGATTAATTCATTGACAAAACCCATTGATTCCATTGGTGAGAAAATCGCTGATGCGAACTCGGTAGTGCTACTGAAACCACTTTGTGCATCTTCTGTTGCCAGGAAAGAAAGACGTGCTGGGTCAGTCCGGCACGTCTTTCTTGCTAATACGGCCCGGCTGCCCCTATACAGAAATAGTTTAATCGATTGACCGACTTAACATACGCGTTTTCGTTATGGACAAGCTCCCCTTCTGTGCGCATCGATCGACCGACGTAGGGATTTGCATGGGGCGTTGCGCGTCGCGTCGGAGATTGTCAGACAATAAACGTTTCAATGGGTGTAGGTACAGGGGGAGGGGGTGTGGCGTACGCCACTGACTTTCTGGTGTGCAGGATGCACTTCCCACATGATTGTACAGTAGGTGTTGGAGCCCTCATCTGTAGGTACATGGAGGTGTGGTGATCGCATATGCGGAGCAGCTTCCTTCGAGATGCCTTTGACCCGGGACCTACAGTCAGCACGAGAGCGTTAACATCAAGGACGGAAGGATTCCCATGCATGATGCGTACAACTCTAATCGCGAAGCGAAGTAAAAAAAACAAACCGATGAAAGGAGAGAATGCGGGAGACAGAATGATGTCGGGCCAGCACAAGAAGTCAGACTAAACAACCCATTCGACGCGTCGGGGGTACTCGACCACCGGGAGATAGGGATTTAGTGACTTACCAACCAACCGGACATTGAGGGCAAGACATACCATACAAATCACGGCTTCGGCTGCTGTAGTCCTCTAGCCGAGCCACTACTAGCGTGTGTGTAATTCATGGCAGTTCACTATTTTGTTTGTTATGGAGCTATTCTCTTTCTTTTATTTTGATATAGTATAGAGCGGTAAGTTAGTGCTGTTCTAAGGAAGTGGTAGCTGTTCCAGTACACAAAGAAGGGAGATTTGTGTAACCCGAGCTCTTTGATCAAGACGGTGTGGCCAAAGTCAATCCTTTGAGAAAAAAGTCATGTATTTTCGTTGGCTATAGTGATCAGCACAAGGGGTACTGCTGTTATGATCCCCGCACGCAGCCAAAACTCATCTACGTATGATTGTAACACCCGCTGATGTACCTCATAGTTGGGCTGTACCTTCCTCAGGTGTCAAATGTGATGCTGTACCTGGTCGTTCAAATCTTACCTCCATCTCGGTACAACGAGAAGGAGTTTACTATGGTCAGTGCAGTGAGATTCGTGGAACTAATCATGCCTTTCTTGGTTGAAAAACAAAACCCAACCAGCCAGCGATTTCAGACAAGTCTTTCTGCTGGTAATATCGATGAAGCTAGCACGAAAGCTATAAACTTAGAAGAGGAGAACAAATTGAAGAAATGAAATTCCATCTTTATGTACTGACTCCTAAGCGAATTATTTTGGATTGTGAAGTGAAAGAAATCATTTTATCTACTAATAGTGGCCAAATTGGCGTATTACCAAACCACGCCCCCATTAACACAGCTGTAGATATGGGTCCTTTGAAAATACGCCTCCTCAACGACCAATGGTTAACGGCGGTTCTGTGGAGCGGTTTTGCGAGAATAGTTAATAATGAGATCATCATTTTAGGAAATGATGCGGAGCTGGGTAGTGACATTGATCCGGAAGAAGCTCAACAGGCGCTTGAAATAGCCGAAGCTAACTTGAGTAGAGCTGAGGGTAGGAAAGAATTGGTTGAAGCGAAGCTAGCTCTCAGACGAGCTAGAGGATACGAGTCGAGGCTGTCAATTGGATTCCTCCATCCAATTGAAGACAATCCAATAGTTTAATCTGATACAAAGAAAAAGATAAGAAGGGTATTAAAAGTTATTAGATAGCGAAGTCAGTCCAATGCTATCTAGTAATTTTTCTACCTACCTACTATTGGATTTGAACCAATGACTCCCGCCGTATGAAAGCAATACTCTAACCACTGAGTTAAGTAGGCAATTTATCACCACAAAGGAAGACCCATTATTTCGATCGATTATAGATAGAATCCTTTTTCTAAGCAATACCGCTCCGTTATTGTTATATAGTAAACTTCTCAAAGAGATATCCTCTGGGATTAGAGAATATTCATCTTGACAAGAAATTATATATATGTTAAGATATCTCTGACAAGGGCTATAGCTCAGTTCGGTAGAGCAACTCGTTTACACGTGCGCCAATGCGGGAGCTTATTATGCAATGAACATAATTGATCTTATTGCAAAATCAATGTCTTACTTCATGGATTCGAGAGAACAATAGAACAATAGCCTGACAAACAGTTGGTTCGGTCCGATTCTGGTGCCAATTCAGGTGCCTAATCAAATAGAACCCCTATTGATTTGATAGTTTCTAAGGTAAATATCCAGCCCCACTCAATGCTAGGCGTAATGAGGATAAGGGCCTCAAAAAAACAGCTTTTCGTTCTATGAACTTTAAGGTGTATGAAGTCTCATATTCCACTCTTGCAGCGGAACGATAGAGACTCCATTTCACTTAGGTTGATTTAATTTAGGCCGGAGGCAGACCTAAGTCAAGGTAATCCTTCTTTGAAACACTTTGGTATTGCTCCTAGATAGATCATAATACAAATAATGAATCTGAGCACATGGAGCCATTTCATTATCTTTCCGTAAAGAAAAAATATGGTGGACTAACTGATCTTTACATCAGTTGATGAAAGAGCCAAATGCAAAAAAATGCATGTTGGGTCTTTGAAACAGTTCGAATCATTTCGATAATAATCAGTTTGATCTGTTTTACCGAGAAGGTCTACGGTTCGAATCCGTATAGCCCTAATACGTTCTATTTTTCTATTTTTGTATAGATATCCTCCTATTTTTCCTTTAGTATAGTTTT